>CAJNIZ010001544.1:0-22875 GCA_905231905.1 Symbiodinium pilosum
GTTGTTAAGGTGGATACTAGGAGTTCAGACTATGGTTGAAATTCCTCAACCAAGCTGCCTGTCCAAGATAGAGAATCCACTCCGAGAGCCCCTTAACAAGCCTTCCCCCGAATAAACTTGGAACCTGTGAAGCGCGCCTTAAAGCCCAAAGGGTCCATGTAGCTATATGGTATATACTTAGGGCCCAAAAGGGTTCCCATATACCTACTTTAAGGGCTAAGTATATACCATGCGGCTACATGGACCCTTTGGGAAGACTACCATCTCTTCACGAAGGGAGCCCAGAGAAATTTCATGCGAGTTCACCTAGTTGCTGAGTTTCCTGACTCAAACAAGCCCTAGGGTTTCGGGGTTTAGGGTTTAGGGTCTGGGGTTTAGGGCTCCCAGTTACATGAATAGTAGGTTACTGGGCTATGTAACTCTAAGGTATATAGAACCCAGAACCCATTATTTAGGCAACTGGGAGCCCAAGGAGAGGGTTTATGCATTCAAAACCCTAAACCCCAACTCCATTTCTGTCAAGGTGGCCTGAATCATAGGCCAAGTTTCCAAGTCTCCGCCGTTCAAGCGTCGAGACCATAAATGCCCGTACGAGCTGTTGGGCCAGTCTACCTGGAAAGTTGATATAGCGTTTATGGTTTAGGGTGTCGGATACCGTCACCAATGAAAGAACCCTGAGCACACTCGCACCAAATCCAAACTAAGGACATAACCAGCAACTACTTGATATTCAAATGCCTCAAAATAAAACCCTAAACATCATAACGCCTAAACCCTGCTACACCCCCAAGGCCTCATCCCAGATCATGAATATGGGGGGGAATCCCAAAGTCAAGGGTGCCTTTTTGGCGTTTTATGGTTTATGGTCAAGGGTGTACGGTCCCTGCAAAAAAGGCTATATAGCATTTAGGAGTCTATCTTAGGGTCACCCTATTTATTGGATTTGTTACCGGGAGAAGGCATTGCAACAAGCTCCGAGTTTCCCCCGGAGGCGTCATGTTCAGTTGGGTTTAGGGTTTAGGGTTTGGGAGGTAGGGTCAGGGGACTTAATAGATACAGGGTTTTAGCCCGGGTTTACGCTTTAGGGTCTGGCGTCAGGGGGACTTCAAGCGTGTAGGGCTTCGGGTTCAGGGCTTGAGACTCAGGGCTTAGGATTTACAGCGTCCAGCTTCGAACTAGAGCATATCCTTAGGATTCTAAATTCATTCGAGCTTCAGGCTTTAAGATTCAGACTTCAGGTTGTAGGGGTTTGGGGCTTAGAGTTTAGGGTTTAAGGCTGGGGTCAGGGCGTAGGGTTTGCCAGCTGGGCTTTATGCAGCTACAAATTCAAGGGTCCCGGATTGGTTGGGGTTCGTTTTATGCTGGCAGACTACAAAAGAACACAGTGTAAGACATGCTGCGTGAGGGTGCTGTTCTTGTATCCTTTGGGAAATTCCCTGTGAGCGTAAACTGCCATGTTGGGAGTCTCTGGGGGACGCAGAAGCCCACCGCGCTCCGAGATGGGCTCTGTTGCCTGCGTTAGAATATGGGGATTCCAATAGAAAAGGGGGACCCCAACATAGACCGCAGCATACCAGAATCCTTCAACGCTAAACCTTGTTGTAGGGACCCCCAGACAGTACTCCAAGTTTGGGGAAGCTTCCATTTACCTACCAAAAGTCTCGCATGCAGGTTGGCTGTGGGGACTTCGATAAGGGCCGGGCGCAGGCGAGGAGCCATTTGCAACTCTACCTTGTTAAAACCAAACCCTAAACCCTAGACCCTAAATCTAAACCCTAAAACCTAAATCCCCAAATCTAATCCCGAAACCCTAAACCCGACACCCTTCTGCCCTTTACTTCCCAAACGCTCCTGAAACTCTGGGCCTAGAATCCCTCTTGGATCCCGGTTAGCCTTGTAGCACCGTCTGCAGCAACCCTATCATGAAAACAGACAACCCTATGACGATGGTCCACATGCAAGTAGCCAAGCCCTGTAGGCTATGCCCATCGACCCGACGGCCAAAACACCAAACTCTACACCCCCAAACCCCAAATCTCGAACTGAAAAACCGCACGCCCTAAACCTGAATGACATATGAACTATAGTCTGAACTAGTTGCCCCCCGAATAACCCCAATAATATTCCCCTATATAATCCCGTCTATAACCGCCATACGGAGTTTAGACTATAGGGCTTATACATGCTGATTGCAATTCCTAGTTGGGCTGTTTGTGAACAAAATATTTTGTACAGGATCATCCATGGCAACGCCTAAGCCCCGGGCAAAGCCTCAGAAAACAAATATGATCTATAGTCTAAACTTTTTAAAGAGAGTTACAGAATATAGGGGACAATAAAGACGAAGGGACCATTATAGGGGTTATTAAGGAAGATGCTGGGTACAATTATTATGACCAATATCATATTGACGTCTATTCGACGTATCTTATAATTGATTTATACAAAAAACCTGAAGGCACATTGAACCCTAAACCCTGAACCCCTAAACCGTGAACCCTAAACCCTAAACCGTGAACCCTAAACCCTAAACCGTGAATCCTAAACCCTGAACCCGAAACCCTAAACCCCGAACCCAAAACCCTAAAGCGTATATACCCTAAACCCTGAACCCTAAACCCGTAACCCCAGACCCTAAGTAGAAGACAAGATGCCTCTGGCTCATCTTCGGGTTCATAGAGCGCCAGCCGCCGGGCAGCATCAACACCATCATCCAAATCATCGTCCGGCCTGGGCTTAAGGTTTAGGGCTTCGGGGTTTAAGGCTTATCGAACGGAAATGAAAATGCAGGTACTGATTTATGGGAGACTATCCAAATATTACAAAACACATCCTAGTGGGTCTAACGTCTGGATCACCCTAAACTTAAACCTTGATGCGACTGTTTGCGGATAAACGAAGCCTCAACCTCCACCTCAACGCCTGAAATAACAGCTTCCATTTTCTTCTCCATCATCCTTATATAACCCCAATATGTACCTTATACTCCCTATATAACCCCGAAACCCTAAGCCCCCATGTAACCCATTATAGTACTGAAACAAAGACCCCATGAAGCCCCTATAATATTCCCCTATATAAACCACTATATCCCCCCGTTAACGAGTTTAGACTATAGCCTATAGCTCATATGAGGATCATGCGGGGATTAAGCGGGTCCCTGCCGAGGATTCTGCTGCAGCAATTTTCTAAAGCTCGCGTTTTGGTTCTCAAACCCTAAGCCCTAACGTTTTCAAATATAAAGATCCCAATGCACGTGTTCATTGTGTACTGGGCCCTGATGGTAAACCCCCTAAACTTTGAACCCTAACCTAACCCGCCTAAACCCCAGACCTCGCAACCATGCTCCATGATCAAGTGGCTCCTCTGGGTCATCCGCTTCGTCACCTTCTGTATTCCTGCAGCACATTCTTTACTCATACGGCAACCACTACACCCCGAGTTTTCACAACAAGGATTGGGCCCTGAGCAACGTATACCATAGGGCACACACACACTATGTAACGGTCGGATAAGACATGAAAACTATTTTCAGAAACTCGCGTGATGCAAGAAGAGGCGCAGCTTACATGCGAGCGAAGAAGGAAGCTCAACAAGTAGCTGATGCCTCCTCAGGCGTATTGTATGAAGCCTGTCATAGACGCGATGCTTGATCCATCGGGGGTCTGTAAGTCGGGTCTCAAGATCACAACCTGAAGCCGCTTCTGTAAATGTTAGACGCGTTCTGCTACAAGTCTGTCATGGCCTGGGCGTAAGCACTTTGCAGTATGTTTATGGCTTATTGGCGTTCCTTCACATGTTCGTCTCCAAACCCATGTCAAGACCACCAATTTCATGCCAAAGCTCCTATGCCAGCGGATCTCTTCAAACCCGAGCCCTGAAAATACTCATCGCGTTTTTCTGGCACTTGCGATGCTTACTCTGAATCCAACATCCCATTTGCTTGAAAGCTGTTACGTGGCCCTGCGTCGAACAGTCGCACAAGCACTAGAATGCAAAAGCGAAAATGCCATAATCCCTATACCCGACAAAGGGGAAACCTCAGAAGCAGCAACCCTGAAACAAAATCTTCCCATGAGCGGTTTAAGGTTTAGGGCTTAAGGTTGAAGGTTTAGGGTCTAGAGCTCCGATGTCGGATGTTTTTTGAAAGCAAGCTCCCTGGCTAATTCGTGCTTCAGGATCCACCAAACTCAATAATATGAATTGTAGTCTACACTCCTGATAGCCTTAATAGCCCCTTTGATAAGGTATAAGGTTTGAAGTCTAAACTCCTTTGGTCCCCCTTCATATCCCTGATGATAAGTCCCCTATATAATGGTTCGCCAGTTGCTTAGACACACCATGCAGACAGCCAGCGTTGCCAGTAGCATGGCGGGCTCCCGGCCGGGATCCGTGCTCCATCCAGAAATATAACTGGCAAGCAGGTACAGGGAAGTGCTGTCCAGCATGGCCCAGCTCGTGCAGCGTTGCACTGTGCGGAAAGCCTTCTTGCGTGGAAAGGCTGCTTTAAGTAGCCGCTTGAAAGGCTCTTCAGCCCAAGCATGCTGCACGCGCACGTGCCACTCCAGCACAGTGAGCAGGAGGAACTGTCAGCATACCGTGACTGAAGGCTTCTTCCATGAGTGTATGGTGGCATGGCCTTGTACCGGGCTTTGTACAGGCACCCGTGCCTCAGTGTCATCACGCTCTTCTCGCATGCTCTCGATTTGTTCAAGAGCCCTTCGTGTGACCCCTTGGCCGCCCCTGCGCGTGTCGTATTGCTGCCGGGCAGCCTTTAGTCCAGAGCGCCAACCCGGTGTTGCTCTGCAGCAACGACCAAGCACCCAGTGCACCAAAAGGACTGCGACTTCATGTCTTGCCCCAACTCCAGAAGCCTTGACTTCCCCCCTATAGATCCCCTTTGAGGAGTTTAGACTCCAGCTCATTTAGGGGCCTATTTGGTTAAAATCAAATTTTGGGTAAAGCGGACTTGAGTCTGGTGCGTCGAAGGTGAGACGAGAATGCTTGGTGCATTCACTTGATGAAAATATACAACGAATTACAACTCGTCAAGCAGAGAAGAGGCAGTTTGCTCAGAATCTGGAAATGACGCGTCCAAGCGAAGCAATCATATTTTGAATTTTGGCTCTCATTCAAGAAAGAATGATGCAGAACAGTGCAAACGTTTTTGGCAACAAAGGCACTTATCATTGTTTTGCCAAGCAGGGGCCACGATATGTGGCTTTTTAGCTATGCCGAAGACTTGAAGACGCTGCACAATATGCATTGCGGAGTATGCATTGCGGATTCGAATCTAAGAACTCGTTTGCTGCAACAAAACGCTTTTTAAGACCAGGCGCCCCTGGTAGTTCAGTTTTGATGTCCTGTGGTGACATATCTTGCCAACTGTCAAGAGGTAGCTCTGTAATGCAGCTTAAGTAAGTAAGCAATTGGAGTGGGGACCTTCTGAGATCTAGGACGATGTCCATCCACCGCGCGTGGTGCCTTTTAAAGGAAGCTCTTGGCACATGCCATTGGGAGTCAAGCAGTTGATTAGTAAGACATTTGAAAAATTCAGGAATTGCGATAAAATCAGCAACTGTAATGCGAATAGCATCGGCGCCGCAGTTTTTGCTGATGCGGATAGCTGCGCATAGCTCACGATTTTTTGTAGCTGCGCGTGTAAGATCCCAAGAGCATGCCCAGAAAATCCCTTCTGGGAACGCTGTCTCAGGGGAAGAAAAGGGTAGCCAGCGGGAACGCTGATGGTCTTGCATTTCATGGAAGAAGGTGTCGTACTCAAGGCATTTGTCATGTTCAACCTGTGTGGATGAATCGATGAACCTTTTCTTTTATAGCATGCCATTGCCACATTTTGGCAAATTTGAAAGAAGGGTGCAATTTAACCTCCAATCTGTATGAACGCAGCAAGTGCATGCGTCCACGTGGTGATTGGGAGGGCTTGCGGGACATGGCTGGTCGTGATTTTTGTCCAAAAACTAAAGGTCAAACAAAAGTCATCGATGGTGGCACCCCATCTATTGATGTCAGTACGAGTCTTTGGAGGAAGCCACTGAAGCAAAAGGGGTTGTGTTTGTTCCGTGTAAGAATTTCGCTTGTTGTTCCCGAGGAAATAGACGTCTAGTTGAGGAACAGGTGCATCAACTTCAAATGGAGAATCAAGTGAAGTTGACTGATAACGGTCCGCATGCCTCTTGAGCTCCATCCATTGGAACAAAAGTTCCCCGACAAGCCGTTAGTATGTGGGCCAAGCAGATTAGGTTTTCGGGTATAGTATGTCATGACTATATAGGCATTATAAGCGACAACATCGGTGATTATTTAGGCTTTTACCTTCAATCAAGTTGGTTTAGGGTTTAGGGTTAAAAATGATCTGCACACCTGCCACCCTAAAATTGAATTCTCCCTAAACCGTGAAGAATTCATATTAGAAAGGTTTTTAGTATGTGGGGGGTGATGAAATCTAGAGAACAGCCCAAGACCATGAACAGTGACGTGTCGGGCTTAACATTTAGGATGGACAAATCCCTAAACCCAAAGGGTCCATATAGTTATATGGTATATACTTAGGGCCCAAAGGGGTTCCCATATACCTACTTTAAGGGCAAAGTCTATACCATATAGCTACATGGACCCGTTGGGAAAGCAGCAACTCAAGAACGACAAAGCAGCGCCAACTGCCGAACACCCCCCCTGCGCCCCACGGCCAAAGTATGCTAACTAGTTACGGAAAAAAGAATGCTTGAACGCTCTTGGTCATCATGAAGTTAACACCCTACACCTTGAGCCCCAAAACGTTTAGGGTTTAGGGTGTACGGTTTAAGTAGACAGAATATGGCTTTGGGGATATTATAATAAGATCACCAATATATACGCCATACTCTATTTACTTAAGGGGGGCTATAAACCCTAAACCCTGATTAGTAGTCTCCGCTTTCTTTTCCATTATCCCTATGTAACCCCAATATAACCCTAATATGGGACTATAAGCCATCCTGTCCTGGTCAGTTCAAGAGCATTCTGCTCAGGGGACGTGCCTTGGAAGCTTCTGAGCCCTCACGGTGGGGGGATTCGGGATAGTTCCGGTCTTGGTTGTGGTTTAGGGTTTGGGGTTTAGGGTTTAGGATTTGGGATTTAGGGTTTGTGGGGGATTTTGGGAAGCATTCCTCCTCTGGCGCTTAGCTTGCTGACTACAGGAGGGGAGTTCCGTGAGAGGAGTTTACATACAACTACATAATGTTGTTTACAAGGGTATATAGGGGCGATGGGGAGGCACATAAGGCTGCTCTAAGATCCCTACATGGTAACTCCCCCTCCTGTGTTGCCCTAGACTTAACCCTCAACCACTAACTTCCTCAACCCTGCACCCCATATTCCAAAAGCCTAGCCAGTAAATTTCGCTTCAGGATGCGAGACTGCACATTCACGACATGACGAGCTGCATTCCTGGACAATTTCCCTAACCCAAAGGGTCCATGTAGGTATATGGTATATACTTAGGGCCCAAAGGGGTTCCCATGTACCTACTTTAAGAGCTAAGTATATACCATATAGCTACATGGACCCTTTGGGTAATTGAGTTTACAGGGTTCGCGTTTAGGTCTCCTAAGGTTCTTCCTAAGGTTTAGGGGATGAGGCTTGCCATCCGAGGATTTGGTTACCCCAGCCGCGATCAAGGAAAAACAAACGGAAAAACACAAAAAAAGACATGGCTATTGGTCTTATTCTGTGCTTACGTTGAGGGCGGGTATGCCGGGTAATCAGAGGATTTGTTGACTCCAAACATCCCCTATAATACGGGCCCGGCGACTTTCATATTCCTGTTATAGTGTCCTTACTGTAGGGGTTGGGAAGCCCAAATCTGCTTGATGTTGCCCACGCCCACGCCCACGGTGGCTACTCGTCAAGCAGAACACGTAGGAGTGCAGGTGCTGGTGCCCGAACTCTAAACTGTCAGGATCATCATGCATGCGTTGAACTTATCCTGTCAACGGCGCTCGCTGCTTTGTTTGGAGTTAATATAAGGGTTTAGATAGACGCAAACCCCAAGTGTCCATCACAGGACAACCGCCCCGGACGATCCCTACCTGGAGGGTCAGGGGGACTTGGTAAGTAGTCCATAGCCCATATAGTAACCCCAAATATCCCCATTGTTAGCCCACGGCCTACTTACTAAGTCCCCCTGAGCCTCCAAGTACAGGTGCCTGCAAGGATTGTTTGCAACCCGAATCCTTCAGTCCCACCTACAGTCTGAACCCCAATCCACCAAAAAAAACCGTAAACTTTAGGGTTCGGGGCTTAGGGCACCCTAAACCCTAAACCCCAAAACCTGTAAGGCTGAAAATGAGGCTAGACTTCCTTTTACGGAAAACCCGCCTCCGCCCCTTCCTAAAGCCCTCGCAAGCGGGCACCGAAGGTCTAAACACTGATGATGGAAGCACATAGACATAGGTCTTTGGGGACGGATTTTCGTAGGTTAGATGTGGTGAAGTCTGAGAAACCTAGGCATCACCACCCCTATCCTTGCAGGTTCATAGATACAAGAGGAAGTTCTCTCTGTCTGTATATGTATATATATATACGAATATCTAGGCACGTACGATTAAGCTATTTCGGTAAAACCGAACATGCGAACACTTGATTCTCCAGCATCCAAAATACTCCATATACCCACTAGGCACGTACGATTAAGCTATTTCGGTAAAACCGAACATGCGAACACTTGATTCTCCAGCATCCAAAATACTCCATATACCCATGTATAACCTTTATTGCAGCACCTGAAGCCCCTAAATCGCAACAGGTCACGTACGCTATAGTCTCATTAACCTCCTAATATTCCCGTTAATAAAGCCAATACTACTCCGCTATATGACCTCCCTTTAAGCAGCTCACATAAACCCTCTTCTCTTTCTAATCTGAGCAGAGTACAGGTCATCACCCCCGTTGTCTCTCGAAAGTAGAACCTTCCGGCTGCGCAAACAAGGGCTTGGGATTGAGGCTTCGTGTAAAGCACCTAGAGGGTCAAAATAGATCAGCATGGAATTGAGGCTCAGAACCATCCTACTGCGGAAGGAATTAGATCCCCTATTTCCCCAATACCCGTATATGCGGACCCTCTAGGGTAGCCGCACCCTTTCGTACCGAACTGAGGTTGTTGCGGTTGACTTCCCCTCGTTTCATGGGGTTCTGGGAGTCCTTGTTGTTGTTCAGTCCCTTATGGGTTCAACATTCGGTCACTGTTGAGGCTTGACAAAACACCTCAGGAAAGATTATGTTGCAACGCCAGTTCGGGATGGGTTCTACCCGAGGCTGTGAAGGAATTACATAGGAGAACCCTGGGCAACTTGCAGGCGCTACATGTTCATTATCAAGGCAGGTGAGCATGTGCACGCTCGCTGGATAGGCACGTTGACAACGTCTTTGGGGTTCTCATACCCTACTTGGAGGGTCAGGGGGACTGAGTAAGTAGGTTAATAACCCCTATAACCCATATAGTAACCCTAATTGTCCCCATTATTAAGCCACTTACTAAGTCCCCCTGACCCTCCAAGTAAAACCCAGATACGCTGATCGTGCTTCATCCAGGGGCTCCAAGTGGTTCCTGGTTGGGCTCTGATATCATGTTTTCGGTAAGGGGCTACACGTCCACAGTATATACAGTACCCAAACTGGAACTACATAGAGGCCACTGGGTAGGGTATTAGAGGTCTAGCATGTTTAGCATCCTCCTAAAACCCTAAACCCTAAACCCTGAACCCTAAACCCTATCTTTAGCATCCTCCTAAACTGTGGGTTCCACTTCCCGGAGCTCTCCAACATTTCGCTTAAAGGGTTCCACTGGCAACTCCATCAGGAACAGCTTAAGCCCTTCTAAGGATTTTTAGTTGGGGGTTCAGGGTGCAGAATTCAGGTTCTAAACCACTACTTCCGAAGGACTGGGAACTAGAAATGTTATGAACTGGTCAACACCATGTAAGACAACAACAGCCCTCGGACTAACATACCAAACAGGCACTCATTTCTAGTCCGTCTGATAAGCCGAATTTAAGTTCGCACACTATGCTTACAATACAAGAATGACCGCGGCTTCTTTATCGGAGACTGCATGGTGCATGATGACATGATTGCTTGCAATTCTCCTTCATATTCCTTTTAGATCTAGATCCCAAGGTGTATTAAGCTGAGTGGAAAACACGTCTCTGAGACTTGCTGACAGATATCTGATACGTGGGTACATCCTCGCGGATCCCACAGTCGACGGTCGCATTCTGGGTTGTGCTAACAACTTACTGGTTGTTAGTAGGGAACCCTTAACCCTAATAAGGGAATATAATCCCTACGTAATCCCCATATTAGAAAATATTCCTTTATTCCTTACAAAACACCAGTAAGAAAACTTCCGAGTTGTGGAGAGCCTCCCTCCGGGATGCGTCGGGGCTTAACTCTCTGGTGAAACCTTGCTACGTTAACCATGAAGACTTGCAAGCCCGAGCCCATTACAAACATCCACCCCGCCCAATTAATACCTCAGGACCGAAAAACCATAGGAGAAAGAACACCTTCTTTCCCCGTGTTTGATCCCTATATGACCCCTTTATAACTTTGTATACTGCCTACATATAACCCCTATGTGACCCCATATAGTGCAGATATAACCCCTATATATCCCAAACTAAACCCTGGGCCCTTGCCTCTCCACAGGCGAGATGACCCGCGTCGGATCTTTCACAAAGTCCGCTGTGATCTTGATGTTTTGGCCGTCCGGCTCAAGCTTCACGATCCTAAGCAATTTGAGGGCTTGGGGTTTAGGGTTGAGGGATCCTAAGCTATTTGGATTATTCCCTAGATTATGTATCCCCTTAGGTGATAGATCATATTACGGCACCAAATATATACCTAAACCCTAAACCCTAAACCCTGAACCCTGAACCCTAAACCCTAAACCCTAAACCCTAAACCCTGAACCCTAAACCCTATATAGGAGAACCAAAATGGGACTCGAATCTTGGGAGCTACTTCCAGGTCAAGGGCCTTAGGTGTTTGAGGTGTGGCGGCTTAGGGTTGCCAAGAAGGGGTCAGAAGGGTTTAGGGTTTAGGGTTTAGGGTTTAGGAGGGCGGCGGCGAAAACGTGCACAAACCATTGGGGTCCCTTGAAGAGACAAAGTTTATGTGATAGCGTGTTACATTGGACGACTAGTGTTGGTACCGAAGACCGGGGCAACCAAAAGGCCAGAATATTCACAACTCCAGTGAACCAACAGGCTTTAATTAGCTGTGATTGCCTGGCAGTTTTCCTATGTGTTTAGGGTTCACTGTAGGGTTGCTGGTAAATAGCTGTGAACCAGGTGGACCCCCACCCAGTAATACCTAGTGACCGTAAGGGATAATGATGATGATATCAAGCAACTGTTTTTTTTCTTTCCAATTTCCGGGTGGGTAACTTCCCTGTCACTGTTGTGTGCAAATATGCAATAATTCCATGCCTTTCCAACAACTGCAGCAACTAGATTTTGGCCACATGGACTCTCAGGGTCAAAGATTGATAGTCTCCATAGTTAGGGGGACTCTTATATAGACCCCAATATACTATAATCCTTATTATTGGGACCCCAAAATGGTACCCCTAATTCTGAGAAACTCCCATTATGCCGGGATGCGTGGGCCGATTGACCAGCCCGTCCGTGGTAGGGTTCTTGCAATCGAAGTGGCTATTGACGGCCTTCAGCAGGGCTGCTTTTAAGGAATTTGATCTACACTCCCGGAAACTAACATGGCAACCCAAAAAAGAGCCCTTTAAGGAATACAGTCCTTCTAAAAGGGGACCATGTGGGTTTCCATGTTAGTTTGGGGGAGTGTAGGTTACCATAATACAGGCATATGGCATATACCTGCAAATCAATCTTTCTCCGTATTCAAAGTCCTCGAACCACTGTACAATGCCAAGTTCCATTTGCTGTTCCGTTTTATTGTCGGTATGACTCTTCATTAAGCTAACTTAACCCTAGACCGTGAACTATAGCAACTCTTTTTTGGTTCAAGGACTCTGACCCTGTAGAACGCGACTATCCTAGCGATACAAATAGTTCAAAGTAGGCGCTACCTGTTTAATTAAGGTTTAGGGTTTAGGGTTAAAGACTTTAGTAGACTCTGTAACCCCTTCCGCTGGTAATAACACCCCCCACTCATAGTGAACCCCCCATTCCCAGAAAACCAAAATCATGGAAAGTTACTTTCAAACCAGCAAAGATTACTTTTGAACGGAAGATCTTTCCAAATCTAGATGGCCTGAGCCTGGAAAGCTTAACCCCCCTGCAAGCCCCATGGAGCCAGGAAGCATCAGAATCCAAAGCATGAAGCACCCAAACTATGAAGCACTCCCACCAAAAGAAACACTGGATGAACTCACGCCTAGACCTCAACAAATACCGGACCTGAACCACAAAGCCCCAACCCTAAACTTACTGATAGTTGGTGGGGAACTGGAGAAAAGGACTCCTACAGTAGTCCCTATGTGCTCCCCGACATCATGGTAGTCAACATTTTCTCTTCAAAGAATCCCGCTCTCTACTCGCAGGCAGCAAGTAAAGCCCACATCGAAAACCTGCTGTGGCCACCGTAAACCCTAAAGGGTTTGGAGCAAGGCCTTCCACTCCCCAATGGGAGCGCCAGTCCGCCGCCGGCCGCTGCCTTTGTAGACTGGAGTTTGAAGCTTTGGTTTAGGGTTTCGGATTTAGGGTCTAGGTTGGCCCCTAAAACCCCTTCAAAAATATTAGTATATATGGTCCCCTATTAAAGCCATTAGGGAAAATATTAAATATCCCAGGGGCCTACCCAGGGGTTTAGGGTTCGGGTTTACCGTAAAGCCTGAGCCCATACTTTGGGCTTAGGGTCGAGAGATTGCCTAAACCCTAAACCCTAAACCCTAAACCCTGGGCTTAGGGTCGAGAGATTACGGTTGAGGGTTCAGGGGTTGGGGCTGGGGCCAGGGATGGAGCTTGAAGCCTTAGAGCTACTTTCCTAGACACCCCAGGTTTAGGCTTTAGGGTTAAGGTTTAGGGTTTAGGGTTCAAGGTTTAGGGTTTAAGGTTTTCGGTTTAGGGTTTAAGGTCTAGGGTTTAGGGTTTCAGGCTTAAGGTATAGGGTCTACAGGGCCCAAATGAGGCCAACATATCCACAAAAAGAACCCACATAGACACACATTTACAGGTAGTCATTGGGTCCTGGTTGGGTCATGCATTAAGACTTCAGGGCTTGGCGTTAGGGATGCAGTTTGAAGCGATACCCTCGCCCCAGCCAATATTGAAGCCCCGGAAAGATACGGCTGGGGGTTTAGGGAAAAGACTGCTATTCTCTTGGTAGGGGCCGATATGGGGATTCCCCCAAAGTATGGACACATATCGACACCTTTTTGGTGTTCCCCAAAACCAAAACAAATTGGGGGGCCAGCGGGGGGGCAAATAGTGAAGACTACCATATATGGGCTTCCAGGGGCCTAAATGGGTTTCCACGCAAGCCGTAGGCACGGTAGGCTTTGGTGATTGTGGATTGGGGTCGGTGCATCAGGATTTGTTTCAGGAATG
Source organism: Symbiodinium pilosum (assembly GCA_905231905.1). Lineage (NCBI taxonomy): Eukaryota > Dinophyceae > Suessiales > Symbiodiniaceae > Symbiodinium > Symbiodinium pilosum. Next base: position 13,584 of record CAJNIZ010001544.1, read on the forward strand.
CTCCGCAACGAACTGGGAGAGCAGTTCCTTGTTATAGTCCCCCTTAAGTAGCTGGAATTTGGGTTATCTGGGGATCTTATTATAAGCTACCCAAAGCCAGATTCTGTCTACTCAAGGGGGGCTATAGGCATCATCAGGCCTTGTTTATACTTCTTTGTCTCCTAGAGTTCGGACGGACAAGGTCACAGTCTCCAACTCCTAGATTGAGGATTGGTTTAGGGTTTAGGGTTTAGGATTGCACGTCAAGACCTATCTTTGAAAGACTCCCTTTGAAGGAGAAGCATGCCGCATGATTCATGTGAAGTGGGGCTTTTGGTTGTCCAGCACCCATTGCTGTAGCAAGGCTAATCTCTCTCCAACAAGTGTTACGTCAATGAAAACGTTGACACTTGTCAAGTGGACAAGTAAGTGACAGATGCACCCAGCAACGGTTTCGAAGGTGTTGCCAGAGAGGAAGGTTAATCACATCTCCTCCACAGTCCTTTACAACAGGAAACCTGAGAACCTAGTGCATGACACATGCTATGCAAGTACCGACCCACGACAAAGTCATAGAATATGGGTCCCAAAATGCTCGGCAAAATGATGTGAGCCTGGTACTGAGGCTCTCGTAAAGGGAGACTCCAGGAGCCCTTTGCGCTGCGGCTGAGTGGCGATTGCATTTGAGCTGGCCGCATGCAAACTCGCCTGCAACAGTGCCATGCTCCCTCCCCCATGAATCCCCCCCACCAACGCCCTAAGGACTACTGTCCCGAAAACGGGGCTGTACCGGTTCCAGGCTAGTTTGGGGGAAAGTGTAAGGTGGGGCTGGCCTCATGCAGGTCGTGGTCCTCACAGCCCATTGCCGTGGGAACAATCAGGGTTCTTTTTGACATTTAGCTTGCGAAAAGAAACCTACTGCAGTCGAAACTACGAAAGGATCCGCAATGAGGAGGCAGTTATGGGATCTGAGTACTACAGTTCTTAAGCCGTCAGCACTAGACTAGACCCTGAACCCTCAAGTCCTGGATAGGCATTTGCAGTTTGTACGCGCCCTCAGCATATCCCCCAAATACTAGAATCCCGATTACAAGGACATCCCACAAAAGGGATCCACGTGCTTGGATCCCCTGACTGAGCACCTACCCAATTTAGAAATTGGAAGTACTTAATCTATAAACTCGAGTTAGGATTCAATCGTCAGGTGCACCTGCAGGAATTTTCTTAAAACCTTAAACCCTAGACCTGCAAACCACGATTTAGGCTTTGGGGTCATATGTTCCACTCAAAAGATCAAAGTAAGTCTGTCGAGGTAGGCAGACCTTAAACCCTAAATTCTAATTTCCATGTTCTTTTCCATGGGCCTAGGGTTTAGGGGGCTTAGGGTTTAGGCTTTAGCGCTTAGGGTTTAGGGACCGCTCATCCTTAAGCAGATGTTTAGATGAGCTATAGTCTAAACTCCTAGTTTCCCTCGTCATAAGTGCCCCATAATATAGGAACCCTATAATCCCATTGTAACCCCTTTAAAGAGTACTGTGTTATACCAGCAAGACAAGGCTAGAGACCCCCACTTGTCTCGATGGAGCTTCAAAACCTCCTCTGAACCCCAAACTTGCCCTATGTCTGAACACTGGAAACCTAGGTAGGGTTTAGGGTTCAGGATTAAGGGTACTAACCTCTTAACACCCAAACAACCCTAAACCCTAAACCCTCTCCCGTTTATAAACCCTGCCTTGTCCGTTGCAGATAGCCCCACACTTCTTCCCTTTCCGGCTGAAGAGGTCGCATTCTGATCTCCTGAATAGCTTTTTTTTGGTGGTTAAACGCAGTAACATTTTATTCCTTATATAAGATACTATACCCTAAAGAGAGGGTATAATCTTACTCTATATTGGGTACCATAGTATCCCCAAACAAAATACTACTCTCCTGGGACTGGGTTCAATGACTTCGGGTCTAGGCTTCCGTGTTTAGGGTTTCAGCTATGACCCAAGAAACACACCTCAAGGGGAAATGCACAAGCCTCACACTAACGGCTGTAAATCCTGGGGATCCACCCGGTATTATTCGCAGACTTCCCAAAAGCAGGTGATGCTAGTAAACGTAGATTCTCAAACCTGATCAGGGGGTAGGTGGTCAAAATGATGGTCTGGGTTTGGGTACCCCAAATCGATTCAGGGCTTAGGTAAACACAAGGGGCCGAATTGTAATGACGACCGAAAAGGGAACACAATTTTGCCAACCCCCCAAATCATTGCAATTCCACGCCCACTCAACGAAATTCCAGCAAGTAGTGGGTAAATAGAGTTACATTTGCAAGGACAAGATATTCCGGCCCGATCAGCTTTATACCAAAGCAATTCGGAATGCAAACCCATGGACATCACTCCTGATGTCATTTTTCCTTGGTTTAGGGTTTAGCTTTAGGTGCCCATACAGTTAGAGGGCCGTGATGAAGGTATTGGAAGTGAAGATCATGGGGTTTCCCCAAATTAGGGGTACCTTTTGGGGGGCCACTCAACAGTTTTTTTGGGCAACTCGTGAACGCTATGAGGGGCCTACCTTTAAAGGTTTAGGCTTTGGGGTTCAGGATTTAGGATAGAGATGCCCCCATATTACGCAGGCACCAAGTCCTGTTGTATACATAATTGACCCTTGATATTAAAGATACCCAACAATCACATAGGCACCAAATCCATTTGTATAGGTTACATAAGTTACTCTAGGAAAACCCTAAACCTCAACTTGATCCCTAAACTGCAATCCCTCAAGCCTACCATCTTAGCCCCAAAGCCCAAACCCCAAAGCTTCCCTAGACCCCATGCAGCCGCGGCTCCCGTCTGGAATTACTCCAGTCAGATAATAGCCTAAGCAGAGAGTGGAGACTCAAATGGAAAGCCTAGGGTTTTGGGTTTAGGTCTAAACTCCTAGGATACCCCTCAATAAGCCCTATATAATCCCTCATATAACCCCCTCTAAGGAGTTTAGACTATAGCTCAATTGGTTTAGGATTTAGGGTTTTGGAAAATGAGACGGAAAGCTTAGGTCCCTTTGAAGGGCTTGTAGGTAGGAGTATATGGGTTTAGGGTTTAGGGTGTAGGGTTTAGGGGGGGATCTATAGGGATCAGGAAAAATGGAGAACCAGATGGAAAAGACCAAGCAAAATAAAGCGCAAAGCTGGCTTGCATAGCCAAAGGTTCAAGGCTACCCTAAACCCTAAAGCATGAACCACCCAGCTGCTAAGGACCCTGAGCCACTCAAATGCCAACCCCTGAACCCAGATCTGCCAACACCCCTGGGTGTAGGTTCAAGGTACCTTAATCCCGTTTAGTGTTTAGGGTTTAGGGTCAACAAGAACCTAAACCCCTTAAACCCTGAACCCACATGAGCTACCGCCAATGTTACCCAGCTAATTGATGGACATTGGTTCCTTATTACGGAGTATAGTAGGAAGTGTTCTATACTACAAGGGGGGACCCGTATGTCCACTGCTGAGGCTCCCTCAATACGGCTAACATTCACAGTAGCTCAAATCTTTAACCCGCAAGCTATAGTCACCCTTAAGTAGATAGAATATGGCTTTGGGTATATCATAAAAGGATCCCCATATATCCCATATTGTATCTACTCAAGGGGGACTGTATATGGGGGGCTCCCAGAGTTCGGGGCACCTTTCTTAAAATGAGGTCGATAGTATTTGGAGGCCTATAAGGGGGTTCCCCCCACTCTGCGAGGTTTGCCAGTAACCCCTTAATAACAAGGGTAACCTTTTCCTAATATTCAGCTTTTACTAAGGAGACACCCAAGTAAAAACGGAAAAAGGGTCCTACTGGGTTACCTTCCCTGAGCCCTAATCCCTAGGGAAACTACGACAAAAGGAACCCATAGTTGCCAAAAGAGTCACTTTGGCCGTTGTTCGTGACTCGAAACTGACAGGTGGGTTCAGGTTTTGGGGGCTTACGGTTCGGGTTTAGGGTTTAGGGGGTTTAGGGGTTTAGGGGTTTAGGGTTCAGGGCTTTTGGGGTTTAGGGCTTAGGGTGTGCATGTAAGGTTTGGTTTAATGTGTCCCGATATAGTAATAGGACTTGCAAGCGTAAGAGTAGTAGTACTGGCCGTCAACAGTAATAATGACAATCTGAAAGGTACTAGCACTAGCCCGGGGGTTTCCCAAAATGGAGGTCCGGACTATACAGGATCAAGACCAGACATTTCTAGGGGCCCATTAAGGATTATATGGGGCTACTTGGAGGTTCATGGGTATCCTATTTATCTGCTGTTATCCTAAGGATAACATCAGTATGACAGGCTAGAGCTACCCAGGCGTCATGAACTCAGAAGTATTGCTGTTCCTTGTTGTGCTTTTCTCCTGGCATGTACTCTGCCAGGAAAAAAGCACATTTGCAAGACACGTCTGCGCGACTGAGTATACGTTCGGCTGTGTACCCGCAGCTGTGAATCTTTCCCTGCTTCTTTGGGTTCCCATGATGGTACGTGCCCCGCGTCAGGGTACCTTCCATGCAAACTGATGAAAAAAAACGGCTCGTAAAAGCATGCCTAACTTGTCACAGACTAGACTCCCCGTACAAACATGAAACCTGCCCCTGAAACCCAAACCCTAAACCCCTAAACCCCCAAACCCCTAAGCCCTTTCAGAAAGACCGTATCTGCACAGGGTCCTATTTCAGATTGCATGTCAGAGCGGCTTCTTCTCATCTTCAAATGATCGCTCTCAAAAGGGCCCATAGTTTGGGGACGCCCCGCCCCACCCAACACAAGTCCCCAAAGGGTCCATGTAGCTATATGGTATATACTTTGCCCTTAAAGTAGGTATATGGGAACCCCTTTGGGCCCTAAGTATATACCGTATAACTACATGGACCCTTTGGGGTCTACGCCGGGGGGAAACATTCAAAATACGAAGCGTTACTGAGACCGGTGAAGTATCCAACCCATAGTGGTGAACAAGCATCCCAAGGTAGTGGGAGCTGGCTGGAACTAGTCTGGGTTGCTGTTTTGGAACTTAGATTAAGTTACCATAATTTATATATATATAAGAATTACTATAGCTTCCCCAATATAGGAACTTAAATCAAGTTCCTTAACAGCAACCCAGTAATGCTACTACTGTTCCCAAGTGAAGACCAGTAGCAGGAATCCAGAAAATGAGCCGTATGATGCGATCGGAAGGAAATCTCGCGTTTGGGGTTTAGGGTTTGGGGATGAGGGCCTGAACCCTCAACCCTAAACCCTAAGCCCTTAGGGGAAGCTACTATATAAGCCATATAGAACCCCTAATGATAGCCCCTTATTGCTTTTTTCCCGGGCGCCCGCATGCCCCTTGCCTGAGACACGCCCGACAGACATACCTCGGGGCCAGCCAAGGTAGAGAACTCCATCAGTGGTAGCGTTACGTACGTAGTCTGTATATATCAGCCTCGGCTTTCCAAAAAAGCCAATATATCCCCTAATTACGGAACATACCCAAATGAAACTAGGATCCCGCATATGATTTAAAGTGTATTCCATGATTAGGGGATACTTGGCTTTGTTGGTTGCTAGCGGAAATATTTTGGAAAGAGTGGAAGTGCCACATGCTCTTTGGGAGGAGCTCTCGGGTGTATACATTACAGGTCTTGGACAGTTGGGGCTTCTGCTTACACTACTGTTGATGGAGGAAATCTTGCACCACCTTAAGTCCCTAAAGTCCTAGGAATTACAGTAGTTTAAGGCCCTAGGTGGTGCAAGCTTTCATCCATCAACAGTATGGTGGCCTCAGGGTCATCATAGCTTCAACCACCTTGGGCTTCAGGATTGGCGGCTTGATATTTGGGGTTCCCAGACATAAGATGCGGCAGAGCCAAAACCTAAGATGATGCTCCGTATGTGTGCACTTGGTATACCTGCATCCGATCCCAAAGGGTCCATGTAGGTATATGGTATATACTTAGGGCCCAAAGGGGTTCCCACATACCTACTTTAAGGGCTAAGTATATACCATACAGCTACATGGAACCTTTGGGTTGGTATACTTGCATCCGATATCGTCAAGTCCCCCTGATGACTTGATCTATACGACTATACGAAGGGAGGTAGAAAAGACAGAACAGCAGTGCTACCCTCAAATACAGCGCTCGTTATGGAGATCCGCCCCCTCACTCTCCCTGAAACCACACCCTTTACACCTGAAATCCTATAACCTGAACCTGAAAACCCGGAAGCCTGATCATGAATCCCTCGACCCTAAACCCTCTACCCTAAGAGCACTAAATCACATAACATAATTAGTGAAGATTTCCAGGGACTCCCTCAGAGGACTATTTAAGGTACCATGGGGTTCTTGGCGGGCCTGTTGCATTTGGGGCCCCTTGGAATCTAGGTTTAGGTTGGGTACTGCCCCCACTCAGAAAGAGTTGGATAGTAAGCGTAATATGGTTATATATAGCCCTTAATAGGACCCCAACATAGACTGTGACTGGGTGGGGGCAGTACCCAAGGTTTAGGGTTTAGGGTCTGTCCTAAACCCTAAAGCCCTAGACGCCTAAACCCTCAAGTAAGGAAAAAATGCCAGGCGACCTTTGTCAGAGGCCTACAGCGAAAGCTGCTGGACCAAGCGCCGTTCTGCGGCAATCGCAACGAGTGATTCGGGGTGCTTTGGGTCTCAGGTTGAAACCATGGGCTCCTACCATGAGCCCTTGACACTGGGATCCTTATGTACCCTTAAGGATCCCTAGAATCCCCCCACAAAGGCCTAACGGACCCTCTAGGGATATTTACAGCGCAGAGCTTTCCTTTGCGCTTATTGGGTTCAGAACTTGAGGTTGGTTCAGGGTTTATCGTTTAGGGTTACCTCGTACACTTTACCCTAGATTCTAAACACTAAGCAAGAAAACACTCAGCATTTAAACAAGTTGCGCGAGGTCTTGGGAAATGCTTGGGGATCATTAGGGTTGAGGGTTTAGGTTCAGGATTTAGGGTTTAGTGTTGAGGGTTAAGGGCTCAGGGTTAAGGGTACTGGATCGAGGGTTCATAGTGAAAGGTTTAAGGCTTTGGGCACTACGGTTTAGGGGGTCGCGTTGTAAAATCCGGGGCCTGCTGAAAAGGGTTGGGGATCTTTCATGTACGGGCCATGTGATACAGGCGCCTCAAAAAGGCGCCAGGGTTTTAACAGGCTCAAAGCCCGGAACACTACCCTATCTAATTCCTTTTTGCATGGGTTTGTCAGTGTTTTCTGGTACTGAAATATCATTTAGCACCCAGAGAGGAAACAAATAGGAGAGACTGGGCAAACTCTACCCTAAACCCTAAACCCTAAACACCAAACCTAAACTCTTTACCATGTAGGATCTCCTCCCTGAGTCATCCTCACTCTAGGTAGTCATATTAAGCAGCGCTGACATCTATAGGGTTTAGGGTTGATTATCAACGAGACGACAAGATATCATCCCCTTAGCCCTAAAGCTTTAGGCATCCAATGCCAACAAACCCATACCTTGAACCCTAAACTCCCCAAACCTCAAACCCAAACGTAATTAGGTAGAACCCATAAACATGTTGGTACTTGGAGTTACAGAACCGTAACTAGGCAGACACCTAAACCCTAAGCCCTGAACCGCAAACAGGCAGACCCCTAAACCCTAAACCCTGAACCGTAAACAGGTAGACCCCCAAATCCCTGAACCCTAAACCCTCAAACCCTAAACCCTGAACTCTAATCATAATAGTCTAAACCCTGAACTCTAAACCCTAAACCCTGAACCCTAAGCCCTCAAACCTTCCCTGCCTCGCACTGGACTTCTCCGATGGGCGCCCGCTTGTTGCACGTGACAGGGCAGATGAAGCCGTCGGGGACATTTGAGCCTTGGTTTAGGGTTTAGCCCTAAACCCTAAACCCTACACCCTAAACCGGGTTTTTGGAGTGATTTGATTGAGCCCTTTAAGGTTGAAGGGGGTTTAGTAGAGCCCTGGTTGAGGATTTAGGGCTCAGGGTCAGGGGTACCCAGTTGTGGTGTTCAGGCCTTAAGGGGGTTTAGGGTTTAGTATCCGCTAGCCACTAGAGGTGGTAGGACAATGCTCTCGCCCTAGAAACCTTTATGTAGCCACAGTGCACTATGACCCCAAACCCTTCTCAAATTACCATTATCCTTTGTACTGTCTTTGTGGGACTCACTGCGGGTACTTCCCATATCCACTGGTTCCGATCCGATCCGAGGCCCCTAAATTTCCACTATTCTAGAGTTGTTAAGGCCTCAAAACCCTAAACCCTAAATTGCCACTCCCCTAGAACTAAGGAGCCTAAACCCCAAACCCTAAATTGCCCCTCCCCTCCGGTTGAGGTTTTAAGCTCCACTCCCCAACCCGCACGGCCTTTTTTTTTGCCTATATGTCCTGAACTGTGCACCTTAGACCCTCAACCTTATGGTAGACTATACTATACTGTCCTCATAAGTATATTATATTACAAATATACTATACTGTACTATGATTTTACAAGGGTTCCACGCAAATCAGGGTAGTTGTTCAGAGCTCTGCATTACACCCCACTGCCACCCAGGCACAAAAAGCTTGGACATTGTCGGATCTGATATCAGACCGGCCAACATTCCGGGTCGGAGGGCCGACACCTGGGCTTTCTCGGAATGTTATATAGGAGCATCTTTCTGTTGAGACAGGGCGTCTGCAAGGTTCTAGGGCCTTAATATAGCGGCGAAAATTGCAACTAACTTACGTAAGGGTTGTGAAAAAACACAACTCATGTTTCAGTTTTTGGCAGTAAAGCATCACGCCTCGCCCGCTTTAGCTACGGAACATCAAGCTTGCCGCTTTACCTGGCTAAACAGGAACGCGAACAGAAATGATTACCCAGACATTCATGCCTGAGCCCTGTACGACCACGTGTGCCTGGATGTACGTCATAATGAGATCTTCTTCTAAATACTAACACCTCAAACCCTAAGCCCTAAACCCCAAACCCTAAGCCCTAAAGTCTAAACCCTAAGCCCTAAATCTTAAGCCCTAAGCCACAAAGACCTCAAACCCAAGCTTGGGGGCCAACAGGACTCCTGAGGCCGTGGTAGACGTCGACAACATTCACGGGTTCATGTCTGAGGGTTTAGGGTTGATTTATCACTGTGAATGGCCATCAATGGTTGACCTCTAGACCTAAGTCCTCAAAGCCTCAAACCCTCCCAGGGATTCTATCTTCCATGATCCCTATATAACTCCTATATACCCCTATTATAATGTAGTAGTTTCCGTTGTCTTTTCCATTATCCCTATATAACCCCAGTATACGGGCCCTAAACCCTAAACCTTA
>CAJNIZ010001545.1:0-25953 GCA_905231905.1 Symbiodinium pilosum
CTCAGTTCAGGGTTTAGGCTTTAGGGTTCTGATTACTCAGTTTAGGGTATGCTGACGGTTTATTACCATTACTGTGGGTTGTTGGGGGTTCATTTTGGTTTTGAATGTTCAAAATTTAAGATTGAGGAAATTTGGGCACCCTAAGTAATGGTAAGTTCACATGGGCTTTAAGGTTTAGGGTTTCGGGTTCTTATTACTCAGTTTAGGGTTTAGGTTTCAGGGTTTAAGGCTTCGGGCTCTTATTATTGAGGAAATTTGGGTACCCTAAATAATCTAAGGAAACTCGGGTACCCTAAGCAATGGTAAGTTTACATGGGCTTTAAGGTTTAGGGTTTCGGGTTCTTCTTACTCAGTTTAGGGTTAGGTTTCAGGGTTTAAAGTTTCGGGCTCTTATTACTCAGTTTAGGGTTTAGGGTTCAGGGTTTAGGGTTTCAGGCTCTCATTATTCAGTTCAGGCCTTCAGGGTTTAGGGTTTCGGGTTCTTATTACTCGATATACTTACATAAAAAATGGGGGTGTCATGGGCTTAGGGTTGAGGGTTTAGGGCTTGGGGTCTGTAGTTGAGTGTTCGAGGCAGGGATCCAAGTAGCCCAATGCCTGAAATCAGGATGATTTACAGACGTGCATCCCTAGAAAGAGGGCAATGCCGCACATCTAGGAAGTTCTTTCGGGGTTCGGAGGCCTAGGACCCAGAATCAAAAAGGTGTGGTGCTGTTTGTAAATGCATGTTGAAGAGTGGGACTGAGAGGCTCGGCGTCGCTTTGACTTTCAATCTAGAGACGAAAACAAGGGTTTAGGGTCTATAGGGTTTAGGATTTAATTAGTCAGCGAATCATTTTCACCAACCCTGTGTTACGGGATTACATAAGTCCAGTTTTTCGTCACAGTAGTCACTGAAGCCCATGAGCCTCCAAGTATCACTGTCAATCACCTCCCAGAACAATGATCCAAGCACCCCTTAGTACTGCATACCCCCCCAACATAGTGTCATTATGAATAATGCAATGGGGGAATCTTGATTCTTTAGGGGGGTGGGGACGTTGACTGCCTCCCAAATCTTCAACCCTGAGCCCTGAATCCTAAGCCCCAAACATCCCTAAACCCTAACTCCTAAACCACAAACATCCCTGAACCCTAAACCCAAATCCTCTAGCACATGCATCCCTAGACCCTGAACCCTCTACCACATGCATCCCTAGACCCTAAATCCTCTACCACATGCATCCCTAAACCCTAAGACCTAAACCACAAACATCCCTAAACCCTAAATCCTAAGCCACATGCATCCCTAAACCATAAATCCTAAACCACATGCATCCCTAAACCCTAAATCCTAAGCCACAAACATCCCTGAACCCTAAACCCAAATCCTCTAGCACATGCATCCCCAAACCCTAAATCCTAAACCACAAACATCCCTAAACCCTAAACCCAAATCCTCTAGCACATGCATCCCCAAACCCTAAATCCTAAACCACAAACATCCCTAAACCCCAAATCCTCTACTACATGCATCCCTAAACCCTAAATCCTAAACCACAAACATCCCTAAACCCTAAATCCTACATCCTAGACCCGAAAAAGGGCAGGGGACCGTCTCGAGGGCTCGCTTCTCGGTCTTCACCCGCGTGAACTCAGCCTGGACCTTTTGAGGTGTTTACGGTTTAGGATTTAGGGTTTGGGGTTTAGGGTTTAGGGTTTGGGGTTTAGGGTTTAGGGTTTGGGGTTTATGGTTTAGGATTTAGGGTTTGTTTTTCTTATCGGACCTTGTCTCCCTGCAGAACGAGTCCACAAGAAAATGCCAACACCATGGCCCAGGAGATCACAAGCGATCAAACTTCTTCTCTCAGGGTTTGGGGTTTAGTGCTTAGGGTTTTTTAGGGATTACATTAGTACACCCCTCTATATAGTCCTTGAATTACCTTTGGGGGGGGGATGGTGTTATGATGCCTTGCCTTTGGTGGATGGGAGGAATCTTGCACCACTGGACCCAGAATACTGCAATTCTAAGATATAGGCTATATTAGAAGGTGGCATTTGCAGGAAAGCGCTGTGCGTAGAAGGAAATACAGGGTGTAGGTTGTAGGGTATCATTCAGGGCTTCTGAAGCGACTGGGATTTCTTAAAGGGGTTGAGGGTTTAGGGTTTAAAGCTGAGGGCGGGGGAATGCACCGACGTTGGGGCCTCAGCCGTCTGAAAGGAGTCTCTCGGTGCATCATGCTGTGGCTATAAGGATTAGGGGAAGGTGGTACTTGTAGCACGCGCCTGCATGTGCTTCTAGGTACATGGTAGTCGCCGAGTAGTCGCTCAAGCACGTGCTTTTCGTGGGTACGTGATAGTCGCCAGAGAAAATCGAAAATACGTACAGACATGCATTACATTGCATTACATTACAAGTACATTACATTACATTACATTACATTACGTTACATTACAAGTACATTACATTACATTACATTACATTACGTTACATTACATTACATTACATTACATCGCGTTACATTGCATTACATTACATTAATTGCATTAATTACGTTCCATCGCTTTACATTCCATTACATTTACTCCGCATATGCCACGGAGAAGAGCCCGCAAGGCCCCATGTCTTAATATCCTTCATCCCCGAAGCCTTCTGTTCAATCTCCGGACCTCAAACCTCCAACGCGCTTTAAGGTTGAGGGCTTAGGGTTCAGGGCGACACTTTAACCCTTAGGTCAGTTGTTCCTGTAGTAATAGCTCAGTATACCTAGGATAGTTCCTTGTGGTGCCCACTACTGGGTGGGGGATTGACCCAACTTAACCCAACAAATCTACCCTGAACCCTGTTCACCTTCCAGCTGGACCCTAAACCCTAAACCGTAAACCCTAAACCCGTAAGCGGGGCAGCCAGTCGCAACTGAGAGGCTAAGGCGTACTCCACATTGGCCTTGCTGGACACAACGTGTGCCAATACCTGGGAGCTCCAGCAGCTACAGCCTAGTTTAGGGTGTAGGGCTTAGGGTAAACCCATGATAGTTTCAATCTGATCCCGGGGGTCCCTAAACCCCCCCTTACGTAGATAGAATATGGGGTATATTAGTGGGGTTATATAGGGATAATGGAAAAGAACATTGAAACTACCATACATAATGGGGTATATAATGGGCTTATAGTAGGCCTTAGCAAATACCAGAAAAAAACGCACAAGAACTGCGACCTAGACTGCAGCCATGCCCAGATATCTGGACAAATCGAATTTTGAGCGATGCGCTGCTATAACAACAGTTCAAGGTAAAGCCGGTACTATTTGTAGAACATGCTGTGCCGGCCAGCTACTCGGCTTTGTCTTTGCAGGACGATGGGGTGTAAGGCTTAACCCACTGGCTGCAGTGCCGAGTAAGGCTTAAGCAGTTTTGGAAGCCGCGGGTCTAAACAAAAGGTCTCCTGATTTCAAGGAAGGGAGGTGAGGGGTTTAGGGTTCAAACCTTGAAGCTCCCGAAGTCCAGGACCGTTTAGGGTTTAGGGGGCCGGAAACTCATGTACTTTGACCCTTAGAGCACGGGCTTTAGGAACAAGGTAGTTGAAACGTCTCGGATGCCAGTCTCCCGTTATTATGACTGAAGACCTATCTCCTTTTTCCGTGTGCTCGAAGCCCGCTTTCAAACCTTAATCTAGTCCGTACACACACGTTACCAAGACATGCTGGCAGTGTCACAGCAGTCGGCAGCACTTATAAACAATATGTGGACAAGGCTCTCAACTCAACACGGAGATGCCCCACACTGAAAAAATCGCATGCAGTGGGCGAATTCTTGGCGTAAGGACTCACCAAAAATGGATCCATCATTGCTGTGACTCCTTAGGCTGCTTCTCAGTGGCACCGTAACCTTGATTTAGGCCTCAACATTTTATAACCCCTATCTACCCCAATGCAACCCCCAGTGTCCATTTCATCTTCCATGTTCTTTCCATCCGATTCTCCATGCCAGGACCTTCCTTGTACCGTTAATTGGGGATATATGGTCCCTAATACCGGGTACTTAAGCCCTAATAGAGGGTAGGAGGATGGTCTAAGTGGTTATTCTAAACCTCAAAAAAACCGGCGGCTTAAGGCAGAGCGGCAGCGCTGTAGTGCATGCAGAGCATCATGATCGACACCAAGAGGACCTGCGACATGCTCTGAGTTTGGGCTTCTTACTTGGAGGCAGAAAGGGGATAGGTAGGGTTATTATGTGGGTCATAGGGGTTAGTAACCTACTTACTAACTCTCCCTGATCCAAATGCTCCTTTCGCAGGGGCAGATTCGTAATACAAGATCCCTCATTCTGCCAACCAGACGCTCTTGAGGGCGCCTAGGTGCCCTATACCCAGTTTCGCTGCAAACAACCACTGTAGTGAGGCCCAACAAACTACCAGTATTATTGTGAGGTCTTTTGGAGGTAGCCTCTAGCATAAGTCGGCATGGAACGCCGCAAAAAAAACACTGTAGTGAGGCCTGACAAATTACCCGTATTATTGTGAGGTCTATTGGAGGTAGCCTGCAGCATAAGTCGGCATGGAACCTAGGACCATGGTATTGGTAATTTTTCTAGCTTCTACCATGCCCTAGGACCTAGGAAGCTGAAGTGCGCGGTTGGACAACTGAATGACCAGGAGGGGGGGGAGGGGGGTTTGCACCAAAATCTGTTCGTCCCTGCTTTGATTTCTCCCCAAACCCCTATGCCTTCCCTATACACTTAAAACTTGGGTCAATCCGCCACCCAGTAATGGGTACCACAAGGGACTATTGTAGGTAGATTAATGCCCTATTAACTCAATACTAAAGAGCCACTACTACAAGGGAGCACTCACATAACTTAAACCAAGATAAAGACGCCACCGTCTTGGTTACATTGGTCTAGGCAAGTCCAAAGCCCTACGGTAAACCCTAAATCGCTCAGGCCAAGCCTGTATATCCCTATCACATACCTAGACAAGCTATAGTCTAAACTCCTAGTATCCCCCTTAATAATGGAGAATCAAATGGAAAAGAAAATGGAAAATTAAATGGAAACTGGTATATATAGGGTTAGGTAGCGGATTATAGGGGTTATAGTCTAAACTCCTAGTATCCTCCTTAATAGCCTCTATAGTAGTCCCCTATATAATTACCTATATAAACCCCCTTTAAGGAGTTTAGACTATAGCTCATATGACCCCACGACACCTTTAAAGGGCCCTTGCAGGAGGGTTCAGGGTCAACCACCAAAGTCCGAGGCTAGAAAATCCCTAAACCCTAAATTCCTAAATCCTAAACTCTAAATTCCTAAACCCTAAGTCCTAAATCCTAAATTCCTAAACCCTAATTCCTAAACCCTAAATTCCTAAACCCTAAATCCTAAACCCTAATTCCTAAACCCTAACTCCTAAACACTAACTCCTGAACCCTAAACCCTAAATTCCTAAATCCTAAACTCTAAATTCCTAAAACCTACATCCTAAATTCCTAAACCCTAATTCCTAAACCCTAAATCCTAAACCCTAATTCCTAAACCCTAACTCCTGAACCCTAAACCCTAAACCCTAGATTCCTAAACCCTAAATCCTAAAACCTAAATCCTAAGCCCTAAATCCTAAACCCTAATTCCTAAACCCTAACTCCTGAACCCTAAACCCTAAGGTTTAGGGTTTAGCGGCGAGTCACCTGCATCCCTGGGGCTACGCTGCTCTCGTTTGTGCCATTGATGAGGGTCCTAAGTGTTTAGTGCGCTGGATTTGGGGGTTTAGGGTTTAGGGGTTTAGGGGTTTAGGGTTTTAGGGTTTTAGGGATTAGGATTTAAGGATTTGGGGGCGCAAGGTTTAGGGCCTGGGGGGTACGGGGATCTGGAGGTTTAGGGTTTCGGGCTTGGGCTCTAGGATTGGATTAGGCTGTACAGGGGTAGTGGTTAGAGCCTTTGGTTTAGGGCTTGGGCAGCTCGAAAAAATGCAAACCCTTACCCCCTACCCCTGCACCCTAAACCTGCCCCTGGAGGAACTTGCATGCTTCGGATTGCTATCAAGTCGGCGGTGTAGTGGCTAGCCATCAGATACTCCTGATTCTAGGGTTTAGGGTTTATAGGCGTAGGGAACCCAAATTGTATGGAGATCGGGGGAGTTGGGGTTGCTCTGATATAAACTCCCATAAAAGCTTGCTCTGAAACCAGGCGGCAAGGAGAGAAAGAGCGCCGTGTGGAGGATCCTCAGACGGCGTCATGGTTGGATGTTAATGTGCAACATTGAACCAAGCAAGACGATACAGATTTAGGGCTTAGGCGTGAGCGTTGCAATCAAAGCAGAATATGCTCCCAATGGGATTACCCAAAACCCTATAGCAGGAGGCAGTGGATGGTCCTATCGTGATGTGTACGTTCACGTAGGTGGCATATTAATCCGATTTCCGATGCGCAGCATTTTCAAGTGGGATACAGTGAACATGCGTACCTACACATCACGATAGGACCATCCACTGCTTCCTGCTATACTAGAGGAGGTGTGGGGGGCCCTATAAAACTTAAATCTTTATGGCTTCATCAGGATTATATAGGGGTTACGGGTAGTAAGCATTAGAATTCATTTTGAAACCTGCCCCTTTATAGGGTTTTGGGTAACCCTAGACCCGAACCCCACGCAAGATGGGATCCTGCTTCGAGGCTAACGTCTATAAGAAGGATTTTCGTTTTGGAATGTTCGTGGGATGTTTCGAGGAAAGGCCGCGGGTCGGCATGGGAGTTTGGGAATTTTATGGATCTTCTTTAGGGATCCACATCTTGAGCTCCCAATCTGTTTGACGGTTTATATGCGCAGACCCTAGAATGGTCTCGAGCCCTGAGCCTGCCACACGGAAGACAGAAGCCCCCAGATGTTCATCCCTAAACCTCCACGTCCTCAAACGCGCAAACTTAACCCTAAATGCTAAACTCTAAACCGTTTTAGGTTTTGGGGTTTAGGGCTTGGCAACCAGAGCCTCGGGATCGTCTCTACTCCCTGAACCCCAAACCCATTCCTCCGGTTCTGATTGCGGTCCAAAGCGTCATGCTGATGAGGATGAGACTTCGTGGCAGTCGGAGCGCCTCAATTTCAAAAACAGGAGCTATGGGGACAGAGGGTTTCGGGGTTTAGGATTTAGGGTTTTGGCATCCTGGAGAATCAGAAGGAAAAGAACATGGGAACTCAAATGCATACCTTGGGTCCATCTTAAAGGGCTATGGGTGTATGTGGGTCTATATGGGGTTCAGGGATAATGGTGAGTCAAATGGAACAGAGCATGAAAAATCAAATGGGCGATAGGGTCAATTGGGGCTATAGGGAAATTTCGAGGAAATGAACATGATCTGGGAGTTTTTTTTAACTTGAGCTCTGCTTGTGGGGGATTGATCAACACAAGTTGCTGTTCTCATTACACAATAAGGGATATGATCATATACTTCATGCTAAAGGGCTACCCTCTCATTGTTTCAATAGGACTGAGAAACTGTTTCTTGACTATTCCTGCAGGTGAACCCTCTACTTGGAGAGTCAGGAAAACTCAGAAAGTAGGTTAACAAACCCCTATAACCCATATAGTAACCCTAAATACCCCCCATTATTAACCTACTTACTAAGTCCCCCTGACCCTAAACCCTAGACCCTAAACCCTAAATAATTTAGTAGCTTCCATTTTCTTTTCCATTAACCTACTAACTAAGTCCCCTGACCCTAAGTAGAAGCCCCAAAATCACTCCCAACCACATCAGCTGCTGAGGTCCCACAAGGAGCAGCTCTTGTACTGTCCCCATTATGGACAAGTGAGTAGTGCTTTTTTGGTGGTTGAACCTAGTAAGACTATAGTCCTTATATGAAATACTATACCCCAAAAGGAGGATATAACCTTACTCTATATTGGGTACCATAGTATTATTCACGGACTGGGAACCATAGTATCCCCAGCGGGCAGGACTTAAACGGCTCAGCAACCAAGTTTCGATACATGACTACAAGAACCCCCCTAAACCCTAAACCCTATAGAACCCCTACATAACCCTACATTATAACCCCATTAATATAACCCCCTATATGTCCAGAGCCCCCCTGCCAAAACCCTAAATCCGCTGCATAGAGCGTAAGGTGAAGTCCTAAGGCCTTACTGAAACTGTTGCACTTTGACAAGGGCCTCTATCGTTAACTTAGGGTTTAGGGAGTAGCGTCTAAGTTTGTTAGTTTGGGGGAGAATACATGTACAAAATCGTTTGGGCAACACCGAGTATCCACCTGAAATCATCACTCGATCCAAAGTTCACACTAGCTATGGCCTTAACTAGTAGCATCCTCTTTAATAAGCCCTAATATGGCCCGCTATAGCCCCCTATGCAACCCCTTTTAAGTAGTCTAGGTTATGGCTCACATGTGTAAGGCCAGCACCATGGACATCATTGTCACGAAGACCATGTGGTTCAGCCAGACCTCCATCGCACAGTCCAAACTGGAGGCCACATATTACTTGGAGGGTCAGGGGGACTTAGTAAGTAGGTTAATAACCCCTAGAATCCACATAGTAGCCCTCATTATCCCAATGGTTAATCTACTTACTAAGCCCCCCTCACCCTCCAAGTAGGTATGGTCTGAAGGTTACTGATCCACCGATCCCTACATACACCCAAACATGAACTAGTTAGTCTCCTCACTAAAGCAGTCACAATGTGAGGGTGAATAATCTGAAAAAAGCACTCCCGCGTCAGTCGAGGCTGTCCCAATGATGTCCCAGAATTGTCGTCAAACTTCCAATCGCAACCCTTTTTGCCAGATAGGGTTGTTGTCAGCGTTTTAGCTGGCTGTAAAGAAGATTCCTCTGAGTAGCCTTGTTAGGTGTTTGAACCCAACAAGAATGATGCTATCATACCCTTTTTTGGGGACTAAGTATACTCATTGACAAACCCACTAGACACACATGTGGCAGCTCACGGCGCCCCCACCACAATGACCTGCTTCTATTCAGGTTTTCTGGCTTCCTTATGATGGTAATGTAGCCCCTAGACCCTAAACCCCTAAACCTTAAGCTCCTGAAAAGCAACCTAGTCTTGGCCTTGACAGAAACATCCCCTAAGGGTCCAAGGACCCAAATAATGGGGCTTTAGAACCAAAATACTCTACCATTAATGGTATTTGGGACCTAAAGCCCTTTCTTTGGGCCCTCGGACCCTTAGGGAGCCCTTCAAAAGCTCTGCATGTTTGAGTTACTGCTGCTTAGGGGAGCTGGAGGGTGAACATAGCATTCTTATAGTGCTCGCATGAAGTTACCACTGCAGGGATCCATCCCCTTGACTGCGGCGCTGTTTTGGAGCTTAACCTCAGTCACCATCATGGGTATATATACATACATCTATAGGACATAATGGGGTTCCCCAATATAGTAACTTAACTTGAGTTCCTTGGCAGCAACACAGTTAGGCATCAGTAAGCTGAGGTCCAACAAGCCTCGGGGGCATCTTCCTGCTGAGACCAGCTTAACCGCGCAACAGACCAAGGGGCCCAAATCCTTCCAACAAGCCGTCTGGGTGGTGGTTCCTACATGACTGCCGTTACAAATCCACAAAATACCATAATTCTCATAGTATATGACGTATCTAAAATCATGCGGGATTTTAAGTATCCACCTTGTAGTAAGCATTAAGGAAAGAAACCTGCAGTCTTTAGCATAGCATCCCTTTGGTGGATTCCCCATCCTGTAATAGTGGCTGCTATTATATTAGGGTCCTACTGTATTCCTGTTATACCCTAAACCCTAAACCTTATACTAAGGTTCTCTCATACTCCTGTTACACCACTGTTGCAGGGTGAAGCTGTCCTCCTAAAGCATCCCAGTAGCCTCCTCCACGAAGTGCCAGCTTTGTTCTACCAGGTGTGCCACAATGGAGTAGCCTTCCCGCGGACGAACTTTAAACACCAAGGGCTTAGTGTTGAACACTTGGGTGCTTTCGGTGGGGTAGCAAGATCTTGCAAAAGCGATCTGAGTATATCCACTCCCCACAAAACATGAAGGACTTTGAACTCTAGCACTGGTACTTGTGTATCGATTTCATCCGTAAAGGAAATGGCCATTGGCTGCATGGATTCCTAATATAAAGGTTTGTGGAATCTAGCAGGCTAAATGGCTTTGTTATCATCCTATAGTCCCCCTTAAGTAGCCAGATTCTATCTACTTAGGGGGGACTATAAACCCAATGTGCTCAGCAGCCCGGCGAGGTCTTGACTGACAATCACATCGCAAACAGGCAGCGGAGAGATATGGCTTGCAGCGGCTAGGGAGGGCTATGATTGTTCTACATTAGGAGGACCCCCCACCCTGTAAAAGTGGTATAGTAGGAAGATAAGAGGACCCTAATATAATCCTTATTATCCCTTATAGCCACTATTCCTGGGTGGGGGGTCCACCTAAGTTCTACATTTCAATTTAGCGAGTAATTTAGGATAATTTCAACGCCCAATTTAATGCCGTATTGGTACTAGTCTCTATATAATAAGACACATGTTAGGGTGAGGTTGGATGGGGTCGCTTTAAATTGCCCAGATTTAGCCTACGTAGTATCAGAAACAACCTTCTCACTTTGGAATGCACTTCAAGGAAAGGGTGCATTGGGATCCAGTGCCTGGCTCAGCCTCAGGCAGGTTTGGGCTTTAGGGTCTGGAAGTCGAAAGGTCCGGTGGCCACAAATGACTGTAAGAATAATAATAGTAGTCGTAATAGCAATAGAAATCGTAATGCTAGACATGCGAGTAGTAATAGAGTTAGACTCAGATCTCACTGCAGACTACACAGCCAGGCAAAGGCCTGAGCCCATCTCTAGCTTCTATGCTGTCTTTCAAAAAAAATTCGAACACCCTAGACGCATCCCATATAACGACAAACACCCTGTATGAACGCCCCAACAGGCCAGGACAGGAGAACCCAAAGCCTGCAAATCCCTTACTTTTCTCTCTCAAAGTCGCAAACCCTTCAACCCCGAATCACTGAACCCTGATTACTAGAGTTTAGGGTCTAGGGTTAACATGTATCCAATTTAAATTTTCCATTTGGCTCAGCCCAGCCCTAAAGCCCAAGCCCTGTCCCTGCACGCTCAGCCATACACCTAAACTCCTAGCCCTAAACCCCTTGACTTGCTGGGGCTTAGTAGGCATGAGGGAGTATATGATATAGGGATTGCATTCCCTTATTCCCTGCTAAGACCCAGTAAGTTAACCCCAGCCCTCGACTACCTTAAACCCTGAAACCCAAACCCTGGACCTAGACCCCAAACCCTAAACCCTAAACCCCAGCCCTCAACTACCTCAAACTGCCAATCCTAGCGGCCGAACCAAGCCGCAAGCAGGAGCCAAAGCAGCAAGCGAGTCTTCGGCGACGGTGGAATGCCTAGGTTCAGGGTTTTAAGGTTTGGGCGTCAAGGATGTACTTTAAGGGGCTTAGGGTTTGGGAATTCAGAGACACGGTTTCGGCTTTAGGGGTCTAGGGTCTAGGATGCAGGATGTTTAGGGTTTAGTTTTCTAGACTTTGGGGTTTTAGGCCTCAAGGCTGAGGGTCTATGGCTTGAAACGCGCGAAGTGTTGTCCGTGTGCACTTCTCAATTTGGGAAGGATTATCGTCAACAACGATTCAGGAGGAGACTCATGCAGGATAATTGCAGTCCCCAGAATGTCATATGGAGCTTTCTTAGAGTGGGGGACGCCCCATTCGGTCTAAGGGAGGGACTACTTACTAGTTCCAGAAACTCCCATATCCAGTCCTGCTGAGGAAAATTCAACCTCCAACCCCCTAAAGCATTTCCTTGCTCCTAGATTTATTGTTCCTCAACTAAACTAAACAAGCTCTGCGCAACTCCATTAACTATGCCTCGCCACCTCGCATCCAGACGAGACCAGTAACCACCATCGGCACCTTAGGGCCGAGGGTGTAGGGCAGTAGAGGATCAACTGCAGCAGAACATGGGAAACAAAATGGAAACTGGGGTTGTATATGTGTGAAGCTGGGGTTATATATGTCAAGGGAATAGTGGAAAGAACATGGAAAAAACATACTATAGTTGGGTATATACAGTCCGATGCGGCATGTTTTGACTGTTCCAGTACGAAGAACCATCAAAAGCTATAATCGAAACACATAACAAACTACGTTGAGTGGTTCAGGGTGTAGAGGGGGCCAATTTATAGCTGAGAGTTCAGGATTTCGACTTCGACTTTCATGTTCGGCATTGAGTGTAAACACAGGAAGGATCAAGTATTCAGACTCACTTGGCTAAACTTACGAAGTTAGGATCCAGGGACAAAAGTGTTGGGTTGTCAGAGCTGCTGGAAAGATCCAACAATTTCATGCCTACAGAACATCAAATTTGGGCCGATATACTTGATACCTGTTCCACAGATTTGGGAGGCGCCCGTCAAGAAATAATTCGCCGTCTACAGATCAGGCAGTTTCCCCAAAAAAAGACGCATGCTTTTGGGAGCCCCTACTATAGGAAGGATGATCGTATTTTGTAGTCTATATTGGGGTCCCCCTTTGGGTCGTAGCTGGGCTCATGAAGCCCAGGCTAACACATACGCCATCGCAAGCCTGGAAACACAACTGTATCAAGGCTTCACGGCGTCCACCTCAAGAAGCCCTAAGGGTCCAAGTACCCAATAGTCATATACTCCTGGAGGTTTCCCTAAGAGTGCAAGTACCTAATAATAGGGTTTAGGGTTTAGGGGCATACTTCCCCAAAACCTGTACTACACTTACCATTTCCCAAATCCTACGTACCTAATTATTCGGTACTTGGACCCTTATAGGGAAGGCTGAACCCCGCTGAGCGTAGAAAGCAGTACTATCGTGACCGTAAGCAACACTCACTCATAGTCACCGTCTGTATTGGCAGCTCGCCTTCAGTACAGCCTGAAGGCACCCAGGGCTGAAGTTGACTAAGTGAACACGCGGTGCTACACGGGAGCTTCCAGAAATTAGGGGTCACTCTTCTGTAGATCGCTTTTTCGGAGACTGCAGTCGACAAATCGAAAAGCATAGTCAATCTAAATGTCAGTTTCTGATTCCCTCCGATCACCCACCCCACCCCTGCAATAAGAAATGCTCTTGCCATCCTCTGATGCGAGTATGTTGGAAGCGTTCATTATCAGGGGGTGGGTGGGGTTCATCATCAGGGGAGGGGGTTGAACATCACTGGAATTTCGTCCCTCAGTGGTAACTACCTCACTGCCGCCCTCATAGGGGATGTTCGGAACGATGCGCCGAAGACTACACTACTGCAGGGGCCTGAGTCATTCGAATAAGCTTTGGGGGCATATTGTTCATAACCATCTAGGATTGCAAGGAAATCTCAGAAACTATTCTGGCTTCTATATCTAACCCGACTGTTTGAAGGCAAAGGCACTACGTTTGTGTCGCCATAGACGAGGCTCATGTCCACGGCAACATTTAACCGTCCTTGCAAGCTCATATAATGCAACGGCAAGAATGAAGGTTATGGTTTCGGGCTTTCCTTTAGCACAGAGAGGGTCTTACTAGTCTAGTCCTCCTTTCCTGCACAGGCCGCATACCTACACAAACACTGAGAACATACGCTGGCTAGGCGAAGCCCCTCGAACATTCTCAATGAACTTGAGCTTGTAGGTCCCAAAACTCGTTGGTAGACTTCAGAGTCATACATCCACATCGTCACTATACATACCCCTACGACCAACTGCTATATGTGGAAAACTATTACTGTTACTGGTATTATTGCTACTACCATGAGGTACTACTACTTCTCGGCCCCGAGAGAAAAGGCCACACCAACTGATGCTGATGGATGCTACTTGGAGGGTAAGGGGGACTTATTAAGTAGGTTAATAATAGCCCTATAAACCATATAGTAACCTGAACTATCCATTATTAACCTACTTACTATGTCCCCCTGACCCTCCAAGTAAGCGATTTAAGTCACAGCTCAAGGAGGCAGATCAGAACCTCCCCCGTCCTTGTGGCTACCCACTCTTGCGGGGTTATGTTGAGAGAACGGAAAATAAAATGGAAACTGCTATAATCAGAGTGGTTATATACTATTATTATTGGCATTATGATATCGATTATTACTACTATGCGTAGTTATAAGCATTCATGCCTAGACGTTGCTCCGAGTCTCTCAGCAAGGAAAGCACCACCGTGAACACGCAGAAGGGTGCGATGACCTCTCGATGTAAGATTCACGGCTTGGTTCTGAAAACATTCCAGAACCTGAATGTGAAGCCAGTCAGTTTCTATGTAGCCGCCATGAAAAAATGAGGTCCGGTGTGCTATGGCTTCTCAAACTCCGCTTAGGGCTTGCGCGCAACCCCTCCAACACGATGCTTCCTGCCAGGATCATACTCGTAGTAGTAATCATCGTTATATCACGAATAATAGCATATAACCCCTATAATTCTAGCAGTTTCCATGTTAGTTTCCATCATCCCAATATAAACAGTGTATATAACACCTATAAATATAGTTGTTTCCATTTTATTTTCCATCATCCCAACACTGCCAGCCTTGCTTCTGTCACCGCAGGCTCCGGATGACTACCGCATCACCGGGAAAAGAAAAAGCTTGGAGCCCTACCCGTACCCAGACCCCTGGACGGATCTAGACGCTAGAACCCCCTGAAGGATTCCTAGGAATCCCCCCAATAGTAGTAGTATAGGGTACCATCTTGGGGGTTCTAGTTTCTAGATCCTCCCCGGGGTCTGGGACCTTGTCCATGAAAGATGCCACTGCAGCATGTAAGTACACACGAAGCCTGCGTCAGAGACTCATAAGCGATGAGGGCCTCAATCCCATCCTTGGCTCTGCATGTACAGAGGGGACAGGGGCTAAGGGAGTTTCAGCCTGTAATTGGAAATCAAATGGAAAACAGAAGGTGGAACGACATGGAAACTACTACATGTTTAAGGGTTGAGGCCGTAATAAATTCTCACAGTCCCTACTAAGCCAGGCCCGAGACTCCAAACCCCTAAGCCCTGACCTTAAACCCTGTAATGTAAGTAGGCAATAAACTCAGAAGTCGCTCAAAAGATTTAAAGCCAAGCTTCCAGCTGCATCTTGTAGCTTTTGTGCCTTCTTGAGGGATTACGCTTTAGGTTGGGCACTGCACCCACCCAGTAGCAGTCTATATTAAGGGCCCTATTAAGGGCTATATATAACCACATTATGATTATTATCCAAGTGTTACTGAAGGGGGGCACCCCAGGCTTTAGCGTTCTTGTAGCTTTTGTGCTTTGGCCAGGCTCTTGGGTTTAGGGTTCTTGCAGATTTACGGTTCTCAATCCAGGCTTTGCATGTTGAAAACGCGTCTCTGCCTTTTGCGTGTAGTCAGTCGCAGCACCCTCATTGTCAGGATAATAGCGGCGATTACGGATTCTGGGCTTTATCTCAGGTCAGGTTAACACAAGAGAATACAAATGTCAAGCCGGCAGCAATGACAATCATGATGCCGACTTGGAATGGTAGTTCCCCAAAAGACGGTGACCCCAATGTAGACTCACATATACTCGAATCCTTATTGTAGGGGCCCCCAGAAAGGTACCCTGGTACCCCTTTCTTGGGGAAGCCCCCCATATAGATTAGCCTTGCCAGATCCTGCTCTGGTTGCCAGATGCCTGCCTACCCTAAGCCCTAAACCCTAAACCCCGAACTCTAAGCAATAAAACCCGAAACCCTAAACCCTAAACCCTAAGCCCTAAACCCTAAACCCACTTACAACGGTCTTCACAATTGAGAGCCTCAGTTGAGACTTCCTCTTTGCTTGGTTGGGTTTTGGAGACCCTTCCAAAGTTTAGTATATATCGTCCCCCCCTTAAGTAAGTTTAGCATATATTTATATATAGTCCCCCTCTTAAGTAGTTAGATTTATAGGGTTATATTGGAGTTATATAGGGATAATGGAAAAGAAAATGGAAACTACTATTTAGGGTTTAGGGTATAGTTCCCCTTAAGTAGATGGAATCTGGCTTTGGGTACATCATAATAACATCCCCATATCCACCCACACTCTATCTACTTAAGGGGGACTAGAGGGGCCCTCATGAAACCAGTAAGAGAAAAATCTAAATATCCCAAAGGCCCACCCTCATTCCTAGTACTATTACTGTTACTAGTACTGCTGTAATGATGCTACACTCTAACCCGATGACATATTACTAAGTTACTATATCACTATAATGCTATCCTACTATGTTGGGATTTTATTGCTCAGCCTCCCCGCGTGCAGGGACGATAAGTTCTAAGCTGGATGTACTTGATGGCTGCATTGAGACAACTTCAATGGTATGACTACCGACCCTAACCCTTTACCCACTACCGTGGTGACGAGCCTCTCTATTAAGGTAAGGTAGTACATGATCCTGGCTTCTGATCTTCCATCATTAACCGAGAGCCCAGATCCCTAAACTGCCTTAGGCCTTAGGCCCTAATACAACTTGCCAGCCTCTCATCGTCTACGCTCTCGTTGTCACTGATATCCGGCAGAACCTGTGCAGGATCAGCTTGACATGTTCGCTGGCGCAAGGGATTGCCACGAACTCCGATCAGGGAGTCTCGCAAACATGCGCACCAGAGGGACCTGGCAACATTACGACTACTACTATTATGACAACGACGACGAGTACTGCTGCAACGACTATTACTTTAAGGAGTCTGCGGAGACCCTCCCTCAGCATGAAATCGGGATCATATCATGTTCGTGAGTTCGTGAAGCTCCAAATGTGCTCGACAGAATTTCCTTGAAAACTAGACAACTCTAGGTGGGTGCTTGGGGTATAGGGGTAGGGTTTAAGGGTTTAGATAATAATGATTGATGGAAAGGAAGCGGAAGCTACTGTATTCTTTGGGGTTCACCCCGCAGCAGCAACGCTGCTCCAAACGCTCGCGATTCGTTTCTTGGATGTGCTTGGCATTGAGGTTTCAGGTTTGAGGTTCGGTATGTCAGTTTAAGGTGATGGACACACGGTCTCAGGCGCAAACGTATGCATGTAGGAACCGCCTCGGCGCAAATTACATCCCATTTAGTACTTGCCCCCTATCAAGCCTAAACCCTAAACCCTCTGGGATAATAGAAGATAAAATGGAAACTACGAAACAGTATTTTGTGGTTACATAGGGAGAATGAAAAATGACATGGAAACTACTAAACTAAACCTAGATCCTAAATCCCAACACACCTTAACGAAGACGAGCCACCGCCGTCAGCTGTTTTTTGAGCCACTTCCGCTGGAAGCTCTGCTTGATATCATCAACTTTGTCCTCGAATTCCATTGTCACAGAAGGGGTATCAGAGTGTGGCCCAGAGTTTTTTTAGGGCTTAGGGTTTCTCTTGGAGGGCGTTACATGAAGGTTACATAGATGTCGCGATTAGAGTTAGAATAATGGAAAACCTGAACTGGAATGGAAGCTGGGCTTATATGTGGGGGCTTGAAGACATTGTTGTGTAGACGATTTCGAACAGGGCTTTGGGGTACATCATGCTATGACCACAGAAAAGCTGGAAGAGCGTATATCAATATCCCTATGATTGAAGCCCTACTTATACCTCATTACAATGCAATTGTTTCCATCCTCTTTTCCATTATCCCTATATGAGCTATAGTCTAAACTCCTAGTATCTCCCTTAATAACCCCTATAGTAGTCCGCTATATCATCCCCTATATAACCCCCCTTAAGGAGTTTAGATTATGGCTCATATAACCAAGAATGTTGTGGTCATTTCTCAGAGGTGTAGGGTTTCTGTGAGTTTGCGAAATCCGAGTTCCGACTGCCTTCAAGACAGCATGCAGACTCTGTTCATATGGGGGTTTCCCCAAATTAGGGGTACCATTCTTGGGGTCCCCACACTAAGGATTGTACAGTATATTGGGGTCTATATTGGGGTCACCTAGGGAAACTACCAAATAAGCCATAGTCTAAACTCCTAGCATTCCCCTGAATAACCCCTAAGATACTCCCGTATATAACCCAGTATATAATCCCCTTTAAGGCTTTTAAACTGTAGCCCATATGGCTGTGCACATGTGGAGCTTCAAGACTAGAGCTCTTGCAACGCGGAAGGCGGTCTACAGGGGTTACATTCGCGTCTCTACAGCAAGAAATTTAGGAAGAAGCAAGGTTTCAATTTCTCAATAGTTTGCAGCTTTGGGGGGCTTTTGCAGACATGTTCAGGACGCATGATTGCGAGGACAGGGCCGTACCCTTTTGCAAAGTTTAAGGTGCAATTGAAGTTTAAGGTCTACGGGCTGGCCTTTAGGGTTCGGGGATTAGGGGCTAGGGTTTAGGGTATGTCCTTGGTATGTTCATTGACAGCTTCCCATTAATTTTGTTTACAATCCCTCTATACTGACGGTCGCCTTAGTTGACGACCCTCCCCACATCACAATTGCTGGTAATCGAGGCAGGCAAGCCAGAGTGCCACTACACTCAGAACTTTCCTGTTAGACACATTAGCAAATACAAAGAAGCGCGTTTCACAGTTTGATTGGGTTTAAATATGCAGAAATGTCTGAATAGACTAAGCTGAGCCCTCGAGCCTAAATGCCGTGCAAATCATGCCAGGCGGCCCAGAATTCCAACGACCTGCTGAACCAGAAAGCTTTCCAGAGGGCCAGAACAAAATATGCCAGTACCTTGGAGTCTTGGAGGCCTAGAAGTGAGAGATGGTTTTGATGAAGCACCTTCTTCCCCGGGTTCAAACTATCCGTAGGGTTTGGGGTTGTTTGAGATCACCCAAAACAAGAAAAGAAGCCCTTCCAGTAGCTTGGTTGTTCGAAATCCCCCCAAAACAGGAAAAGCATCCCTTCCAGTGGCTTGCTTCGACTTAATCGTGGGAATTTCAAAAAAGGGTCATTGTCAGGGTCGCAGCAGTTGGATAACGATATTCCTGGGGATCCGTTCCTTTGCCATCTACTCAGAAGCGACGAGAAGCTTAAAAACAAAAATCTGAGGGAGACCCCTAAAACCTAGAACCTGAACCCTAAACCCCAAACCCAAAAATCAGGGATTGAAGTCTTTTGACTTAGTGCCGTTTTCATCTCAGGCACAAGCAGCAGTCTCATCCACCACCACCAAGCCTTGATTCTTTATGCCCAATGTAATAGGGTTTAGGGTTTAGGGGTTTAGGGTTCAGGGTGCAGAGTTTTTGGGGATTTCCCTAAATGAGGGTACCTTTTTGTGGGCCCTATCATATTTGTGGTCTATCCTGTCCCCTATTCAGGGAAACCACCCTAAACCCTAAATACCCTAAAACCCTATACCCTAAAACCTAGAGCCCTAAAACTCTTACACCCTAAACCCTAAAACCCTAAAATCTTGAACCCTAAAAAACAGAACATCAAAAACACCAGGAAAATGCTGGACAGTGGATCGAGGTACCGGATCATTCCGCTCAATTTGCTCGAACATGGAGGGCCGACCTCTGAAAGATGTGCGATTTAAAGTTTAGGGATTCAGGGTTTAGGGATTTAGGGTTTAGGGCTTTAGGGGCTTAGGATTTAGGGGTTTAAGATCTAGGAGTATGTGAAAACGTAGGGATCCTCCTCTTCTGATTAATAAGCCCCCTCCTTTTAAGGACCTGAATTTTAGGACCCCCCCCCCTATATAATCCCCATTGAAGGGAGGGGGTTTACTACTGAGGGGTCTACATTACTACACTTCGTATTTAGGGACTCCGCGACTATTTCTCCGTTCAATCCCTGTGGATCCAAATAGCTCAGTGTAGGTAATTTGTTACGGACCTCAGGGCCCAATGGACCCTTAACCCTAAACCCTTTTAGGCATTTTTTTGTAGACTTGGATCCTAGAGAATGGGTGGTGGTCTTACCTATCACTGCTGGTTTCAGCCCTAGCGGTCCGAAAACCTCGTTTGTTTTTAGGGGTTTCGGTCCATTATCTTACCTACTTTGGAGGCTCAGGAGGCTCAGGTACTACTACTCCCATGAATTAGTTGAGGGTTTAGGGTTGCTACTACGCACTACTATTGATTCTGTTTCGCAGTCTAGGGTCTACGGCGTCGGAGGAAGCAGGGGCAAAGGTTCTCAAACAAACTGGCAGTGTGACTGGTGAACATTCCTTGGGGTAGTCCCCTATCACAGAATCAACAAAGTCCAGCAGAATCCGATCCTCGTCTTCTGCAAACCTGGCTAGCATGTTTCCGCAAGCCTATCTGAAGCTATGTAAATGCCGAGCTAAAATCCAGTATCGATGACCCAGCTTTAAGGCTTCCTTGCGCTGGCCCTTGCACCGCCTTGTGCTCTTGGGCATTTACACCCCTTCCTGCATGCAGAGTCAACATGAAGTATCCGTTCTTGCACCCGCCCTTGCGCGAGTTTGCGCGCGCATGGGCTTTTGCAAGCCCCTTTGCAAAACCCCAATGCCACCCTAGTCTTGCTACACCCTCTATAAACTCTCTTTAATCCCTCATAAACCCTATATAAACCCTAGATCCTGAACAGCGTCCAATTAACCACAAACCGTAGAAACGTTCCAGCCGAAACCGCGTTGTGAAATTTGCTTGTTTTATGAGACAACCAGCCTATGAAGCCTAAAGCGCAAACCATAAAGGGTTTAGGGTTTAGGGGTTCAGGGTTTCGGGGTTTGGAATTCAG
This sequence comes from Symbiodinium pilosum, assembly GCA_905231905.1. Classification (NCBI taxonomy): domain Eukaryota; class Dinophyceae; order Suessiales; family Symbiodiniaceae; genus Symbiodinium; species Symbiodinium pilosum. The sequence goes on from CAJNIZ010001545.1 coordinate 20,624, forward strand.
GCAATAAACCCTACTAAGCGATAGGCATATCTCACAAGAAGGGTATTCTAGGAAGCTACGGGATAAGAGGACACCTTCCACCACCCTATGTACCCTAGGACCCATTATATTCTGCGGTTCCTAATTGGTGCACGATCCCCTCAACCCTCACCCCTAAACCCTAAACCCTCCGCATCAACAGAATCACCACCATTGCTACTACTATCATGACAAAAAGGATTCCGTCTACTATTCCCTGAGCCCCAAGAGCATGTAAGCACGCGCTTCGTTGACACTTCCGATTAATAGCGTGTCACTATGATGGCTACTGTTGGGCTCCAGAAGCCAGTGCTAGCACTACAATACAGAAGCCTAAGAGTTATCAATTATACACTGATAGGTCCCTTGCGTTACGATGGTATCGGGTACCTGGAATTAACCAAGCAGTGGTATTGATGGCCATGCAGGATGATGGCTATGGACCTCTGTATAAACCCAGAGCCTAGTTTGGTTCCATGTGATTCTCAACTTTTGGGTAACTATCTAGAACCCGACAGTATTTCCCTTCCTTCCGTAATATTGAAGCGCCGCCGCCCCCCTCCCCCAACGTTAAACATTCCCTAGATATGATTGTGCACCTTTGAACATCTAATGTCAGTGGGCTGGCCTAAACCCGAAAACTTAAACCGTAAGGGGCTGGGCATTGATCTTGACAAATCCCCACACGATGCGCGCCTGGTATTCAGCGGCCCTCCGTGGCGAAATAAGACGCTGGAAGGGGTATCTTACCCCAATGGTCCAAGCTCTAAAACTGCAACCACTTAGACCCCAGATTCAGATTCAATAGGCATGTAAATGTAAGGAACCATGCGGCTTCAAATTGTGAACTACGTTGATACTTGAATCCTTCGGGTTCTAGCAAGCTGCTGAAGGTTCTTTCAGGCTTCTTCGTGCTTACAGGTTTGCTACAGCAACGGTCATTGTTACATGAGCCGTGCACTAAAGTCCTAGCATGTTCCTCAAAAGGTCCCCCCTAAAATCCTTTCCTCTACAGGCCTCAACCTAACTTCAGTCCGTAGCTCACATATATACATATATACACATATCTCTATATATATATATATATGTAGAAGCTGGACTGGCTTTCAAAATTGCAGGTTTTGTCGCTTTGGCTCTTGCGCTAGCTAGCTATTTTGGGCGTCTACATTGGTTGCCCTTATTTTGGGAAACTACCACACGCATGGCTGTGCGAATGTCCATTATGCCGGCTCCTGGTCGGTAATCAGCAGCTGCGGCCACTTGCAGTCCAAGCAAGTTTGAACCCCTATAAGCCCTAAACCCTTAGCAACAATGCGCATCAGTTCTGGGCATCAACATCCAAGCACAGCAGCATGGTTTGAAAGAACCCCTAACTTTGGCGACCCCCCCCCAGCACTCCTCCCACAATACACATCATGAAGCATAAGTAGTTCCGAGACAAATCTAGGACGCGGTCCGTCAAATCTCGGCCAGCACTCCAACTACCCTCCAAAAGTGACAGGACACCCCAGAAAACCCTAGCCCCTGTAAAGACCTCTGCCCTTTCAACATGCAGCTGTATGGGAGCGCATGTTGCATGCTGAATTGGCAGAGAGTACGGCCACGGTCGTCATATGGAGCATTGAAAAAATGAGCGGATAAGGGTCAGTAGTGCAATCAGCCTAAGATCTACAAACTGGGCAATACCGAGCTATCCTCAAAACTAACATGGAACCCCATGCAGGCGCCTTCCATATGGACAATAGTCTATGTCGGTCCGTATTCAGGTTTTATACTAGCTTGGAGGAGGATAATCCAATGCAAAACAGTTTCAACCATGCGGCAACTGTGCGCTTTTGCAAGAGACACCACGTATCGAATATTCTGACGAGAACACGCCGAAAAGCAAAAGCAAACCACAAGTTCATCCTCATTTGTCTCATGCGGCAGACACAGAGAACTACTGAAATTTGAAAAGGTATATATTGGGGTTATATTGGGATAATGGAAAATAAAATGAAAACTGCTATAACAGGGTTTATACAGGAGTATATATTGGGGTTATATACAAGGAACCTTTTTTGTGGAGAAGAAAGAACACATTGCATTACCTAAGCGTACCCGAAGAGACCTAACTACTAAACCCTAAACCCTAAACCTACCTTTGGGAAATTTGAAGAATCCTTCTTTGATTCTTGCGCTGAAACGCAACCCATCAAGCCCTTTGCAAGGGATGCGTTTAAAAACGGATTTTAAAGGGCCCTGTACCTCCTGAACCGTAGACCTAGACCTGCTAATCCGTGAAACCCTGAACCTTAAAACTTAGAAACCGTACAAACCGTACCAAAAACTGAGCCTACCCAGACTCCGCACCTAAAAAGCCCGGAAACTCTGAAACCGTAAACCCTAAACCTCAAAACCCTAAAGCTCAACCTGCAAACCTTAAAGCGAAAGCGTCAAAACCCCACAAATTCCGAAACCACATACACTTCTGGCGGTCCCCAACCTGGTACTACTAGCGGGCGACGTACCTGAACAACAGCCACTCTGGGGCATGTTTAGGGGTTTAGGGTTTTAGGGTTTAGTGGTTTAGAGGTTTAGGGTTTACGGTGGTTTAAGGCTTACATATTACACCGTGGAAGGGATATCATGTTAGTTGGGGAGTCCAGTATCCCGATTCGAACTGCTGCTCACACGACTTGGAAGCTTGAGAAGACTCCGCTTAATGCTGCTTCAGGGAATATAGTGAAATGGAAGCCTAAAATAACTTAAGAACCAATAGTAAGTAGTTGGTTATCATTTGGGCTCTGGGCGCTTTTTTAGGGAGCATAATAGCCCATGTAGAGTTACGACATCGGTTACCTCAACAGAGCCTCCGAAATGCGCATCTGGGGGCTTTGGGCTTGGGTGGCCTAGTTAAAGAAGATGGCATCCGCAAGCGTTTTCCGCCTGCTGGCTTCCAGTACGGAATGAAGGAACGCCCTAAACCTAAACCCTCAATTAAACCCAATCTCAAAGACAGTGCAAAATACCATTGGGGAGTACAGTACATCTGGACTGCTACAGGGATCCCCTACAAATAGCCAGAAAGTTGAGGTTCAGTGGGGCTTGGGAAGTAGCTTAATAACAATAATGACTGGGGTTATCATATGGCCTATAGGGCGCTGACATGCTGACTAAGTCCCCCTGACTCTGAAAGTAAACCCCTACAAAGAACAGTAATGCGATACAAGGGTAACTGGTAGTTTCCCAAAGTACAGTAGTAGGCCCCCAATATAGACCCCAAGATAGTTTTATCTTTAGTTTGGAACTCCCAGAAGGGTACCCCTAGTTTTGGGAAACCCCGAATTCCGGCATTCCTGTCTAGCATTGAAGGTCCAAAGACCGAAATAATAGGGCCTAACGGCCCAAATACCATGAATATCATCATATTTGGGCCCTGAAACCCTATTATTTGGGTCCGTGGACACTTAGGGTAGGGTTGCTAAGCTTTGGCGTTCCCTGCTTATCCAGGGGAACTTGCTCTCTATGAACCCGATGAAGCGTAGACCCAATAGGGATAATGGAAAAGAAAATCGAAACTACTATAGTCTATTGTGTTATATAGGGACAATGGAAAAGAAGACGGAGACTACTACAGCATATTGGGTTATATAGGGATAATGGAAAACAAAATGGAGACTACCGAAAGGGATGCTGCAATTGATAGGATGAGCCCCCGCCAGGTCCTAGCGCCGCGGGCTTGGCGTCAGGGTTTAGAGGGCCGAGTTTGTCCCTAAACCCTAAACCCTAAACCTAGGTGTCTTGGTCTCTTGTCTTCTTATCCAAGGTAAGGTCCCCGGAACTACGCCCGGGAGATGCCTCGGATATTAACTGAAGAACCAGGGAGTCCGACAGGGCTCAGGGTATATAGCAGTCTCCATTTTTGTTTCCCATGATCCCTATGTAACCCAATCTACTATAGTAGTTTCCGTTTTCTTTTTCCATTCTCCCTATATAACCACATAGACTATAGTAATCTCCAGCTATCCCCAAATAAACCAAGATGCTACGTAGTTTCCATGTCTTTTCCCATTATCCCCATAGAACCCAATATACTATAACATGCAAAGCATCCTAGCAATTACAGGCTCCTGATTGAAAACAAACCACACCTCGTTGCGCTGCGTTGCCCGGTAGTCCCGAGGTCTGTAATTCACCTCCTTGGGCGAAACTTGGACTGAATTTCTAGGTCGCGCTGTCCAGAGTATAGCGTACAGGGTTATATCGTGAAACCTCCTGGCACTCTCATTCATAGGCTCACTTGAAACTCATTGGCATTCTTTGCGTTCTGGTCAATATTTTTTTTAATGTCATATGGTAAGCATCAAGAGGAAGACCGTCCTGTGACTGCATAGCTCTTGGGCCTCATGAAGCGCTGCTGTGTGGGGTACTGACTCCTTAGCGGGGAGGTCACCAAGAGTCTCGCAAACCTGTCCAGCGTAGTCTGGAAACATAGCACTCCAAAGCTCATCCCTAAACCCTAAACCCCCTAAACCCTAAACTCATAAGGCCCTAAACCCTAAACCCCGTCAACCCTAAACTCACAGGCCCGGAAACCTGGAAATTCCCAAGTCCCAAAGCCCGGGAATGATAAGCCCCAAAACCCTAAACTTTCAACACCAGGGATCCTTATTGGGCTTAGGGATGCCTAAAGGTTTAGTCTTCAAGGGTTTAGGGTTTAGGGAGAATACATACTGATATACTGCAGTGTCTTTTTTAGGGTTTGGGTCGTAGAGTTTAGGGCTTAGGGTAGTCCATTCCTATTCGGCAGTTTCCACGAATCGGAAATAGATATCCCAAATATACATCCCGAACTACTACCATCCTTATGATGGAGATCTCTGGCCCAAGAAGAACAGACCGTTATTGCAAACAAAAATGTGTACAGCGCATCCCAAATCCGGAAACCTAAACTGGTGACTGTGTTTATAATCCCAATTGAGCAGATAGAATATTGGGTATTAAGGGTTTAAGGTATAGTCCCCCTTAAGTAGATAGAATATGGGGTATATGGGGATCTTATGCTAATATCCACCCAAAGCCATATTCTATCTGCTTCAGGACTATATAACCCTAAACCCTAAATTCTAGTTTCCATGTTCTTTTCCATTATCGCTATATAACCCCTAAATTTAGAGAGTGCGTCGGAATACGGGCCCAGGTTTTTCGGTGAAAACATGCGTTTTTCACGTATTTTTATGGATTGCAGCCATAAAAACAATCGGCTCACGTATGGAGATTTCCTATGTATTTTTTGTGATCGGATGTTCGAAATCATGATTTTAGCCAGC
>CAJNIZ010001546.1:5614-17610 GCA_905231905.1 Symbiodinium pilosum
AAGCCAAGAAGCCAAGAGCCACGAAGCCACGGGGACCAGAGGACCACGGGACCACGGGACCAGAGCACCAGGACCAGGGGACCAAAGAACCAGAGGACCAGGGGACCAGAGGACCAGGGGCTCTGAGCCACACCTAAGGAAGCCAGACCAAATCGAGCCACACCTGTAGGAAATCCCCCAGGGGGGAGCCAAACCAGGGCGGAGCCAAACCTTGGAAAAAAAAAAAACATGGCCCGGTTTGGGGCCATGGCCTACTCCCGGAATCTTGCTTCCCTAAGCACCTAACCCTGAAATCGAGTGACAAAATCTATTGGGGGACGGAGCCTGTCATTCAGGAGCCAGCGTTTGCGGTGCAAGGAAATAGCCTAATTTTCCACGGTGGGTCCATATAGATATTAAGTATGTAATTTCTTAAGACCTGATTCCGCATGCCTGGTTCGGGGCCCAAGTATATACAGCTACATTGACCCTTGGGGTCATTTCACAAAACAGAGGTGTGGTTCTTCAGTTCGAACGCTGCTCCGGCCAATCTGGCTTTTCAAGAGGTGTAAGGTTTAAGGTTTAGGGGAATGCAGTTTGCTGTTTGCTACACGCCCTTTTGCAGTCCATGCATGCTCTACGCGTGCCATGAAGGTATCAACCCACGCTGGATGCGCACAGAAACCCTTCAAATCCCATCAACCTCTTCACACCCTGATGAAATCTGCAGAAAACAAACGCGCACCCCAAACCCAAAAAACCCTACATCCCCTAAACCCTAAACCCTACATCCCCTAAGACCCCCTAAACCCCACACCCCTAAGACATCCTAAACCCTACATCCCCGAAGACATCCTAAACCCTACCTGAGGTCGCGACGCGTTCCTCCGTAGAAATATAGCGGTGTGAGGCAGCGAGTCTCTGGCTGCCAGACGGCCTCAGCGTGCCCGGGGTTCGGCCATGGAAGAATCTACTGCCTGGAGCCCAAAAGGAGGTAAAATCAGAACCCAATATCCCGCACGGTGGTGGTGGGGAGGTCTCAGCTGTTAACAGCTAGTTGGGGCTTAAAACTGTTTGCAAAGTACTGGGTTGTTCGAGCTGAAGAAGGCTCCTGGCCGGCAGAAGGTTTAGAGGTCATAATTCACTTCAGCTGGCTTACAAAACCTGAAACCCTATACCCTACACTAAAGTATCAGGGTTGAGGGTCCATATGTTGGATCGCAAAGTGTAGGTAGGTTGGGGTTTACTGTCGCTCATGGCTTTAATTGCTGCTTTGACGGGTTTCGGAATACTTTGGATTGCAGAGTGCCGGCAGGTTGGGGCTTTGCGTGGCTATTGGCTTTGACTGCTGCTTCGAGGGATTTCGGACTTTACCTGGCTTAAACCCTGGCGCCGGTATAATCCCTATATAACCCCTTATAACCCCATATAACCCTCTGTAATCAAAATCATATCACCATATATAATGCTACCTATGCAATGTGTGGGTTGCTCAAGTAATTATATGGGGTGTGAGCCTGCAGGCGAGCTCCTAGCTGTTCAGAACAGAATACGTTCCAGTAATGTCGGGCACTAAATAAACACGACCGCTTTCGGATTTAGGGTTTAGGGCTTAGGCAATGAATATCATGTTGAGGTCTATTTAGGATACTATATGGTTGCGAGGAATCTAGGACCATAATGTTGGCAATTGTTTAAGCCTCTGTGTTATGTTTCCCGGCGGCACGCCAAGAGAATCCGTACGCAAGATTCGCAACATTGCGGTGTCTGGGCTACACCTACGGAAGCTTAGCATATACGGGCAACTAAGGGTTAAAGGGGTCGTATACCTTAAGCCCCAAACAGGAGCTAGTTAGGATTCCTTTAAGAAGCTAATAAAACTACAGGCATCTCTTCAGGAACTTGCGAATAGGCTGGGGCCACGCAGTTTAGGGTTTAGGGTTTAGAGGGTTCCATGCTAGATTGGGGCAGGCCACATAGCTTTCTAAGCACCCGTAACGGACGCAAATCAAATGCAAAATCCCCATACCACGGCACGTGACAAACCCACCAGGCAACGGCACTCACATAAGAGAATTTAGGGTTTAGGGTTTAGAGTTTAGGGTTTAGGGGGTGCTAGAGAAGAGGGCTGGCAACTGAAGGAACTGACCTGGCCACATTGTTGGAGTCGTCGGAGCCGGAACACTGAAATATGCTTCAACAAACCCAAACCCCAAATTTTCCATATAGCTACATGGAAATTTCCCTAAATTACTGTTCCCAAAATGGGGGAAATGTATATAGGGCCCCGTATTATAATGGGAACCCAAATATAGGACCCCGTATTATAAGGAATTTAAACCAAACTCCACATGGTAGTGCCGTCGTAGCATCTCTGGGCGCTAGCATGGGTTACTCTGAAAAGACCTCGATCACTGTCCTCCAACTCGTGAATACGGCACCCATTCGTTGCCGCCTTCGCCACGAAGCTGGCAAAGTCTCCGGTGAGTGCCTCCACGTCGAACTTGCAGGCCAAGCCTTGCTGAAACGGGATCGTGAAGAAGTTCATGAACGTGCCCTCCGGCACGTACTCCCGAAGCTTGCGCTGCAAGCGCGCGTGAGGCTCAAACGACTGCGCCGAAGAGAAAAACTGCCCGACAAACCAGGCACTGCATCGAGCCCTGTACCCCACAAAAAAGCCGCTACAACCCTATTGTAGCCCGGTATATGTAAGTTCCTTTAGCAAACCAAGGGTAACCCTACACTGTATACATCCCTTGAAGTTTAGGATTTAGGGTTTTAACGCATGAGAAAAGCCCACAGTCACAGATACTGTGCATTTGGGGCATATCAAAGCCTCAAACCTAAACCCTAAAGCCGGGGGAGCCCAAAGCCCAAACCCTGAAGCCTAAACCTGAGCGTGAGACTGTAGCTTGGTAGAATACATGCCAAACTCGGAGCACATTGCTGATTAGGGCTTTTTGTTTGGATTCTTTATTCAGGGGTTAAGGTTTAGCGTTCTTCGGGGTTAAGTTTAGTGCCTTCAGATTTGTGAAGTTGGGGTCTGGGGTGTTAGGGCTTAGAATTTAGCGTTCTTCAGGGTTCAGTGTCTAGGGATTTATGAAATTAGGGTTTACAGTGTTAGGGCTTAGGGTTCAGGAGTCAAGAAACATCCCTGAACATGAAATACCGAACTTTCTATAGCCCACAACACAGGGCCCCAAAAGCCTAAATCCTAAACTCAAAGCTCTGAAGCCTAAGCCTTTAACCCGCAGGGCCGTAGACCTGAAGTGAGAGCCGGGGTACGTCATCGCCGAAGGAGACAGCGTACTCACCGACCTCAGCTGAAAAATGACAGGGACAAGCTGCTGTCCCAAAGCGTCCATGCAGCTAGACAGCACATAGGGCTTGGGGTTAGGGGGTTCAGGGGTTTTTGGGGTTTAGGTTTAGGGGTGTAAGGTTTAGGGGTTTAGGATTTTGTTTTTTTTGGGTTTAGGGGTTTGGGGTTTAGGGGTTTAGGTTTTAGCCCCCAGGTAATTCAAAGGGAGGTCCAAAGTAAGATTAGGGTTTAGGGTTTAGGATTTAGCATACCTACGTGGAGTCCTTGGCTTTAGGAATCTCAAGGACTGACGTTGAAGGCATCATTGCTTCCGCGAGTCTGTGTAGCCTTATCGCTGGGTAGCAGGGTTATGAAGGAATGGAAAATGTCAACTGCTACCCTATAAACCCTAAACCCTATATGATTGGGGATCATGACAATATTCATCCATTCCTACATTCCTTGCCCACCAAAGGTAAGCAATGCGGTTGAGGGTTTAGGGAGGGTTTAGGGTTTAGGGTTTGGGGTTTAGGGTTCAAGGGTATTATGACCTGACAGTATTGGCCGTGGCTGCTCCTATGGAACGTGCCTCTTTTTCAGCCGGACTTTGTCTGACAACCCCCCTGACACACCTGCCCAGTCAGACTTTAGGCACTGCGCCTCTGTGGATCTGCGGTAGCAATGAGCTATCCTGAAAACAGCTCCTGCAACACACATCAGAGCCAGGAAAGGGAATGTTATGGTTGCTCAGCAGGGGGACCACCTCATGAACAGATTGCTTTGCAGCCTCAATTTTGATAACTTGCTTTGAAGATAAAACGGAAAAGAAGAACGGACATCACCACCACAACTGAAGAATGGTGATGCAAGAGCACAAGATAAACAGAACTGCTACTCCCGGCAACCGACATCACCATCTTAGTATACCCACGCTGCAAGAAGATATACGTAGCCATGACAACAACGAGGATTATGGGAAGAAATCTAAAAGACATCAACATTGCATTGCTCATAAGAAGAAGATTCAGAAGCTTAAGTCTCCTGGAACCCTTGCAATCTAAACCCTGAACCCGGAGTCCCCAAACCCCTAACCTTTGTATTCTAGGCATGCTACCGCCGAACCCATGCCAGCAGAAAAGCTCCAAACACGTTCTGTTAAAAGCATTCTCCTTTGAAAGCAGGATCTACCGCTGACATGTTTGTTTGGGGAGGGGCTCAGGGTTTAGGGTAACCATTCCAAAGCAAGCAAGCGTAAATCCTGACAGGACTGACGCCATGGAGCAGGATAGAAATCGTAGGGGTAGTCCTCAGGGGCGCTGTAAGGGCATACTATGTGGGATAACATATAAGCCATAGTCTAAACTCCTTAAAGGGGGCTTATATGGTGGATTATATATGGGAGTATTATAGGGGTTATTAAGGGGGATACTAGGAGTTTAGACAATGGCTCATATAGGGTTCTAGCATGCAGGGCACTTATGGTTGCGCAGCGGCGGGGGCGCCCTTCCACCCCCACTTTCCCCGCCGGTGGTGTGGTTGGGGCTTGGACACGCAATAACAAAGGAAGGGTAAAGGCATATAGAAATCCTGTTACAGCGACTTACCAAAGAAGTTGTGATGGTATATGGATTTGGACAAGCCATGAAGGGATGTTTTATCTTAGTAACTACAGAATAATTAGTACTTGTGCTTCCAACGGAGCTGCTTTGGGTCCCAGTATCTACTATATCTCAGGGGCTACAGTATCATCACCACCCCCAGTCCCCCCCCCCCGCGCGCGGATGTCTAATCGTATTAGTACTAATTAAGCTTTAGAAGTTCCTCAGTAGCTCCTTAACCCTTGGACGGCTACCCCGCGGGGATGGTCTTATAGTGCTTTAATTTACCTGCATGAGCTACAGGTGATACTTCCCATGAAGTTAATGGACATAGGTTCCTACTAGCGAATAGATTACAGACCATGCTAAACTACCACAAGAACCCCTATGTCCACCCTTATAATGGTCCCGTGGCAAGCCCAACATAAACTCGACAGACTCGGGGGGCTCCTACATCTGAGAACATCAGGTTCTGAAGCAGTCCCACTATACCAGGATGGTATAAGGAGCACTTGGTTTTTATATATCTAGGGATGACATAGGAATTTTGTGGGGATGATATGGGGTTGCATAGCAGCATGTCTTAATTCTTTTGATGCACATAGGGGCCTAACTTCTGGATGTTCCCCAGAAGGGGCCCAAGCTTTCTCACAGGTGGATGTAAGGTTTAAGGTTTAGGGCCCATAGGTAGATCAAAAAGATGTATCGTCAACAAATGCGTTTGAGACATATGGTATGCTAACAAAATACGGTTCTTTTGTTGGGTTCCCATTGTAATATGGCCTCTAATACTTAGGGAGCCCAAAAGGGGACCGTACTTTTGACAACCTACTATATGAATTGTATGAGGCTGACCGCCGCTGATTTGGGCAAAGATGCTCGGCCTAGCTACTTCCTGGTTGAGAATAAGGGTGTGGGGCGTTTAGGGTTTTGGGTTTAGGGGTGTCTGTAGGGTTCATGGTTTAGGGCTTAGGGGTGTTTTAGAGTTTACGGTTTAGGGTTTAGGGCTTGGGGTTTAGGGCTTGGGGGTGTGTTGATGATGAACTTGCGCAAGGATTATCTGAGAACTGTCCTGGTAAGTATGGAAGCCCCTATAAGCCCTAAACCCGTAACACCAAAGTCTTACCCTTAAACCCCGAACCCTAAGCCCTGAACACCAAACCCTGCACCGAACCCGTAGCCCTCAACGCGAGGCCCTCGAACCATAAACCCGTGACCCTCAACCCAAAAGTAGAAAATCATGGCCCCATAACTATTACCCCTACAGGCAGAACAAAAGGCCCGTGTTCCGGTGTTCTACATAATCTTGGGGCGTAGCTAACCCTGAACCATAAATCCTGAACCCTAAACCCTAAACCCTGAATCCGAGACCCGAAACCCTGAACCCTAAACCCTCAACCCCAAGTCCCCTGCTGAGCACCCAGAAGTCCTTCCCAGCCAAGCCTTTCTCAGCCAGATAGCCATCCTGGTCCATCCTTGGCTTGCTTGTGGATCAGGAATTGGGGTTTTTGTGTTTTGGCTTTAGGGTTCAGGGTTTGGGTAGGGTTTTTGTGGTCTAAACGGAATACAACAATTACAGCTATTGTATTGTTTAGGATGTAGGGCTCAGGGTTTAGGATGGTAAGCAGGAATGAAGGAGCAAAAACCGAGTGGACATCATCACATGTTATCGGGTGTAGAGTTTGCGTTTGAGGATGATTAGCTAGGAAGGCTCAAAGGATATAAAATTGATATTTGGGGTTAACCCTAAACCCTGAACCCTAAACCCTAGCTTGGATTTGGGAGTTTAGCAGTCTGGATGTGGGCTTCATGGGTTTCATGAAGCTGTGACATAGTTGATGACAGGAACTCTTGTAAACCCTTGTCAGGATGCAGGAACAATATCAGGGGTAGTGTTGGCAATTGCGCGGTTTCGTAGGGCGCAGAATGGAAATAGCAAGTAGAAACCCTAAGCCCTATCCCCTAAGCCTAAACCCTGAACCCTGAACCCTAAACCTTGACCGCGTGGAAACCATATGAAAGCCCCCCCCCCCCGAATGAGCCCCAGGAGATGCTCGCAGACCTGCTTCCCAAAGCTTCAGAACTATTTGGGTGTTAGGCGGTTTAGGGTTTAGGGTTGGGTTCCTTATGTAGTCCACAAACAAATCAGCCTGACTGCTAGGAAGTCTTGTTGCTGCAGCCATTGTAACATTCCTATGACAGCAGTTATTGCGGTAGCGTTGCCTGAGCTCCAGGATGTACATTTTGCGAATCATCCAAGACACGATCACGGTTCTGAGTTGGTAGGCAAGAGCAGAAAACAACATGCTCGTAACTAGGGCCTGTAGTGCAACGCTTTGTGTATCAATACTTATCATAATAAGCACAATTGATAATGCCAACAACAATAAGGGAAAATTGAGCAGGCAGCAAAAGCGATAATGGAATATGAGTCAAACATGGCATCCACCCTACTCCTTGCATGTTAAGCAGTACGGCGCAAGCGTAAATCAGCGTAAAGCAGGGTCGACTTCTATTTGATTTGCATGTAAGTAGTGTGGGTACGGGGGGCGGGTGCCAACTGGGCGTTCTTTCCAGGGCCGGCGAAACCAGCGACCCCCTCGCTTTGTACAACTTACTGGTGTGTAAGGGGAGGTGGAAGGGTGAATGTAGGGATTATTATAGGTATATGCGGGGATTATATGCGGAATTTTATAAGGATCCACTCGAGCACCAGTCAGACAAGAACTGTGCCTCAAAACTGAATGGCGGATACCGTACAAATTGGCACGGATGCATCTTGAAGCAGCCTCTACGGCCTCCTTCCCAACACGGAGCAAGTATAAGTCTAAACTAGAATTGCCACTAGCCATATGTTTAGGGCTCAGAAGTTACATTATGTACCACACGAACAAGGGGCTAGGAGGCGCATACCCTGGAAAGCATAACATTCTGCCGGGGACTGTGAAACGGTCGAAAGGCTAGGCAGGGTTCCTCATTGGCAGGGACTACAGTCCCCCGTAAGTAGTTATGATATGGTGTACAAGGGGGTCTTATGATAATATACACAGAGCCATAGTCTAGCTACTTAAGGGTGACTAGACCCCTCGCGAATCCTGAAGCCCGCACAGTCTTTTCATCCTGGAAGCCGTTGAGCTTGTTTTGGGTTGAGGATTTACTGGGTTGTTGTTCAGGAATTTAGTTCAAGTTGCTCAGTTGGGGACGCCCTATTAACTACTATATATTTATCTTCCATGTTGGCAACTTTAATTGGAGTTCCCTCACAGCAACCAGTTTAGGGCTCAGGGCCCAAAGACCTCATAGCAGCGCCACGCACTCCCAAACATGCAGTGTATGTCCTCGGTGCGCTGTGAGAGCATCCGAAAAACGGGTTTCCCAAAATTAGGGGTACTGTTGTGGGGGTCCCTAGAATACAGTCTATAGTATTTTAGGGTCTATATTGGGGTCCCCTTATTTAGGAAAACTACCATATTACTAATTACTATATATGACTATAGTATTTTGCTGGGTCTATATTGGGGTCCCCCTAGTTCAAAATATATTTTGTGAAATTACCCAATATGGATTCTAGGAATTTGGGTCTATGTTGGGGTCCCCCTGTATTTTGGGAAACTACCCAATATGGATGAGCGGCCACCAGATACCCTGAAGACCTGGGCGTGCGCTAGGTGTGGGGCGTTGATCTGAAGGTCCTTTGGGTGAATGTATTAGTTAGGGCTTAAGGTTTAGGGTTTAGGGTTCAGGGTTTATTTAGGGTTTAAGGGTTTAGGGTTTAGGGTTTATTTATGGCCATAGGGTTTAGGGTTTATTTATGGCCATAGGGTTTAGGGTTTAGGGTTTATTTAGGGTCATAGGGTTTAGGGTTTAGGTTTATTTGGGGTCATAGGGTTTAGGGTTTAGGCCAGTAAGGGAAACATGAGTGCCAGGGTTTTCTCCATGAATGCCATGTTGGGAAGAGGCTTTTTGATCAACTACCATGTAAGCTACAATCAGTATTTCCCATGCGACTAGTGGGTGAACATATACTGAATCCCGCTGACCCTTGAAAAACATACTTACCTAAACCCCAACATAGGTAAAATCATGGCCGATAACCCCTAAAAAAGAGCCTGGGCTGGCATCTGCATGGATCTTAGGATTTCATGTTGCGGCTCTCTCGTACAACAACCAAGTAGAGCCTACTACCAAGGCAAAATGTCGGCGCGTGGCATAAGGGTCTATATGATAATTTCCCGAAACAAGGGGAACCTATAGACCCCAAGATACTCATAATCCTTCTTATAGGGACCCCAAAAAGGTACCCCTAATTTTGGGAAACCCCCATATAGGGTTTCTGGTTTAGGGTGAACGTACACAGCAGCTCGCAGCTCGTCCCCTCTGGCACTGAAAAGCGCAAATTACCAAAGCCTCTGAGCCCTAAACCCTGAACCGATTGCACCTAAAGCCCTCGTGACATGTCTTGGTGTCAGAGCGAAGCATGCTCAAATTGTGTTCTTAGATTACGCGAGGTGGTTTAGTGCGCAGTCTGATATCCGAAGAGTCTGAGGCATGTTCATGTTAAACAATAATCCCTAAGGGTCCACGTACCGAATAATCATATACTACCAAAATCTATACTATAATTCCCACTACCCAAAACCCAAGTACCTAATTATTGGTTACTTGGACCCTCCGGGAATTCTTATTCTCCGAAAGCCGACATCTTGGAGGCTTGTTACTCTTTGGGTTTAGGGCTTAGGGCTTAGGGGGAGGGAGGGGGAGAGCCCTGATTAATCAAGAGAATGGAGGCATGGATTGCAGGAGTCGTCCCTACATATTGCCTTATCATAGTCCCTATAATTATATCCTATTCCTTCACTCTCTGCTAACCACCCCTGAGCAGAACACTACAGCAATTACAGGCCTTCTGGATGGGAACAAGAAGCACATGATGGGAAGGTGCCGGAAGCCCTTGGATATCGGCCTAAACCCTAAACCCAGAAGAATTTCCGGGATATCACCCTTGGTTTCTTGTCATGGCCCCCCTCAATTAGACAGCCACTATCTACACTCGCCTTCTCATGTTGAAAAATACATACATATTGTATACATATATTCTCATCCAAACCTGTAACAAAATCCTACCTAATGAGTTCTCTTGACAACGTGACCCTAAACCCTTAAACCTACAACCTTTGCAGCTGAAAAGCTCTTCGGGACGTTGCTGTCCGTCTGAGCATAAGCCAGCTTCTGCGGAACCTGCTAGTGGAACCAGGGAAAAAGGGTTTAGGGATACACCAAGGTAAGATTCAGGGTTTAGGGTTTAAGGTCTACGATGAGGCAGGGTCTTTGAGGTTTAGGGATACAATCATGGGGGGGATTTGGGTAGCCCAGGCCCTTGCGATAAGGATCTCATAACATCCATAGACCTTCCAAGGCCTCTTGTTATTAGAGGGTCGGCTTGCTTAAACGCTCTTCTCGAGGGTTTATTTAGGGATTAGGATTTGGTTTTAGAGCTTAAGGTTTAGGTTGATTCTCGGGGTTCCTCTTGGGTTTATAAACACCCCAAAAGTAGACAGAATATGGTTTTTGTTATATTCTAATACGATCCCCATATACACCATATTCTATCGACTTAGGGGGGACTGTAGGGTTTAGGGTTTCCCTTCAACCTTGAACCCTAAATCAACCAAGCGATTGCACAGGATCAAACAGTGGTTGTTTCAACCCGAAGCCGCAAACTCTGAAGCTGAATGGCTAAGTATGTAGAATAGGTTGGTAGATTCCATGTCTTCTGTTAAACCTTCATGGGCGTTTCCATAGAGGGGGGCTTTAAATATGGACCCCAACAGGCCATAATCCTGCGTTTGGGGACTCGCCCAACGAAGCTCCTAATTCTTTGGGAAGCCCCATACAGGTTCATGCAACGACCCGTCTATCAACAACATGGTGAATGTGAATTGCTGTTGTAGTCATGTATGATATCCATACGAGTGTGGCCTCTGTGACATCGATCACTATCTCCTTGATCTCGCCCTCATCAAAGCGGATGCAGCTTGTGCAGGAGTATGTACCTGTGTCAGCGAATTACAATTCAGGGTCCTCATGGACGTAGGACTTACTAGTCGTAGCAGCACCCGGAGATCATTTGTGGGATTCAGCGGTGTGTACATGTCTACATAGATTCTGTGGAGGAGCCTGTCATGAAAGGCCTCACCTATTGGCCAGCATTGGCTAGCGGCTATGAGATTCAAGAGGAAAGAACCACGTATGCGCGTCTAAAAGCTTCTTTTATATGTAGGGTTTTAGGGTGCCGTGCTTACATACCCTATCCGAGGCAAAATATGTGGCACCTGAGAAAGGGCCTTGCCGTGGCAAGATGTCGTCATCCTAGCTTCCCCTTGGGATCCAAGTATACAAATAATACCTACATTGGGCCCTAAAGTGTGTAAATATTACCTACATTGGGCTATTTGGATCCCTAGGGTTCTTCTGGCTACCTAAAACGGTTGCCCCTTGACTAGCTTCTACTGCTTGAACTGCTAGATGCAGATTCTTTCTTAGATTTGAGTAGCATAAAGCCCCAAACTAACAAGCACATCCAACAATGACCAGTTGACATGAACCTTAAACCCTAACCCTAAACGGGATTGGGCGACATGAGCTGTTTGCTCGCTAGGAAGGAACAGCTCAAGCAGCATTACAAAACAGGAATCAGCTGATAGGAGGTCTTATTTAGGGTTTATAGGGTGTAGGGTTTGGGTTTAGGGTTTAGGGTTTAGGGATAGGAGGTCTTATTTAGGGTTTATAGGGTGTAGGGTTTGAGGTATTACCCCCAAAGAATGGAGACTCAAATGGCAAAGACCATGGAAACTAAAGCGAATAATGGAGAATCAGATGGAAAAGAAAATGGGAAATAGCATGAACCATGACATGGACACTGGGCGTATATAGAGGTTCATGGAGATACAGGATTTTGGCAGCCCTGAAACCAATTTTGGACCCATTCTGGTTTTGCGGGCTTGGGCCACCAAAACATGAACCCAACATCTTCTCATGAATCCACAAAACGTTTTGTTGATATCTTGACTAACCTATATATACATATATACACACACAATATATATATATATGATCGAGAG
>CAJNIZ010001547.1:8232-61652 GCA_905231905.1 Symbiodinium pilosum
CACCGCCTCAGACAGAACAGTTGTCAATGTTAAAGAAGGGGGTGTGGGGACGCGTGGGCCTCATGGAACATGCGTATTACGTAGATGGTGCAAGATTTCCTCCATCCACGGAATGACCCAGGGCATCGCATGGCCACTGCACGTAAGCTGAATGTGTGTCGTGCCTTCTGGGCCGATGTAGAGTGGCTCCAGCCAGGGAATTCGGTGACCTGAAATGCGAGGGTACCAGCACGATCTTCTGCGCGAGGCATCTCTGACACTTACAGCCTTACAGCACCGTGTGGGAGGAGTAAAGGATTATGCTAAAGGAGAGGCCAACAACCTGGCAGAAGTCTCTGCCTACTTAAGCTTTTATAGTGTCCTTTCTGGCAGCCGAGGCTGCTGCAGGGCTGCCAAACCTTCTGCCAATTCACCGGCAGAGGGCACCTTAAGCACACTAGACCAACATGTAAGATTTATCCTTCTATGCATGCAAAGGATCAATATGTTCAGAAGAGTGGCCGCATGAGGGCTGAGGGGAACGGCTTTCTAGGGAGCATTTTTTTTACGGAGCTAGGTCTGACTCCACTTGCACCAATACTGGGTTGCTGTTAAGGAACTTAAAGTAAGTTACCATAATGAGTATATACAGTAAATAATCGGGTTTCCCCGGTATAGTAACTTAATTTAAGTTCCTTAACAGCAACCCAGACTACTATTGGAGTCAGTATCCAAAATTTGATCGAGCAGCTGGAGGATGCACTCTGCGAGCCAGGCGATCTCCAGGGCGAAACAGGACAGGTTCAGAAAACGCTTGTGGTTTGAGGCTCAGACAGCTCTGGCCCCATGAAAACTGCAAACGGTGCCAGACTGTATCATAACCAGACTCAATGTCCACATGCCTTTGCCACTTGGTTCCCGAAGGTAAGCTACAGAGGGACCATTCAGCCACTTGCCTCGGGGCAAGCTGCTTTGATGTCTTGCTGCAGATCGCCAGAAAGATCCTCTTGGTACCTGATCGACGAGCGTCATTCAACTTCGCGACTGATCGATGCACTATTCAAAGAGATCTACCCGAACGGCTCTGCGTACCCCTCGACGGCAAAACGATGCAGCAAATGCGCACAGTGGAAAAACTTTTACAACAAACTTGAACACGCGGGTTAAAGCTCACAAACATCCTGCCAAAAAAGCAGCTTTTGAACAGCACCATCAGCCAGATCATGGCCGCCGTCTTTCATCTGAAACATTCTTAAGCCGGAGCTGTCACGTTGCCGAGCACGTACGCAGCGTTCAACCGTCCGCTCTGCAAATGATTCGGGGCAGCACAAGCTGCGATGTCAAGGGTGAGACTATAAAAAGGATATGCAGAAACGCTCTGCTTGCAGTCGAGGATCACTTCTCGAATGAGAACATCGGCTAACAGCTCGAGTTCCTTCCACCCCGACTGTCCGACTAATAGTAGACTCTATTAGACTAATAAAGGTTCGAGGTCAAGCGGCAAACACATCCTTTGCTCGGGTAGCAAGTTTCACGGCACCTCCGCAGTACATTGACATCAATGAACCCATGTATGGACACAAGACATGCCTAGCTCTGTCCGCATCAGCGGGAGCATGTCACTTGGATCGTCCCGAATCTCGGCAACGCAACCCAGTGCAAAGAAGAACAATTCACATAGGACAATCACCCCAAGGTCTAAAACCTGTGGAATTGCACACATGCTGGCCTTGATGCGCGGGAGCTGGATGCAACTGGAAGCGTCACGACAACCATCCGAGGCCTGGCTCGCACAGGCTCAAGGCGCAGCGGAATGCGGGATGGTTCACATACACTGCCAGCGGTAGATTGCGCGGTCCTACAATGCTGTGAGAGGGCCGTCCAAAAGCACCACATGAACGCTTGGCGCCACATTCTGCTCTGCAAAAAGCGAATCCCCTGCACTTGTTGAGAGGAAAACCTACTGTACTGACAACCGGGGGATCAACATCTACAACACATTCGGCCTCAAGAACGCATCATCATGGTACGGCTCATTTGCGCCTATAATCGTTGATGCCTGCCATAAGCTACAAGCGTCTCCTCGAGTACCAACTCTTGATCCCTTACTTGTCCCTACACGCCCCCACTGCATTCGGGGGCTGCGGCGGACATCGGAAGAACTGGGGCAGTCATGGGGGCCCTTTCTGACATGCATGAAGATCAGACTTGAAAGGGCCACTCTTGTAGTGGCCAAGCATAGCCTGGTGGGTGGTGACACTCCACTTGCCACAAACTATGGCAAAAAAACAACGCTGCTCAGCCGCGAAGTCAAAGTGAATTAAGGCTTCCTTGGGAGAGCCAGTCATCAGAAACTCTTAAAACACTCAGCCTGACGCCTTCCAGCCGGAGCAGCCAAACCAGCAAGCCGGCAGCTGTCAGAAAAAGAGAGGCACCAATACAGATAATATAGGTATCTGCGAGGTGGCTACAACACTCAAGGCGGACACGATTAGTAGCACTTCATGCCCTTGTATGGCCTTTTGGCGCCAGGGAAATTTCTTCGTTCAGGTGGGATTCCCTGAAAGTAAGGCCCAGGTCTTGAACTTTACGGAATCTCTAAGGCCAGCGCAGATTCAGGGGCTAACTTTCAGGCAAGCCTTGATAAATATCTGACCCTAAACGCCTCGTGTTCCCCAAAGGTCTTGGACTCAGCAAGGGGAACCGGCTACACAAAGCAAGCGTCGGACAGTCGACGCCGGCTATCACTGCTCCAACTCACCCAAGGTGTCAGTGGCCTCATCCTCAAGCAGCTGACTCCAAACGGCCTCGTCCACTTTAATCAACTTCAGCTCGGACAAGACCTACAGGAACAAGTTGCTCAGGGCATCTACACGTGTGTCGCACTGTAGGCACGATTGTATCTAGGGTCAGGGCAGGCAGCATCACTGCAACTGCTTTGGCTTTGGGTGCCACAGGCTGAGAAAGCGGCTGCAAGGATCTCGATCGGTGAAACCTTGACATGCTCCTCCAAGTACTCGTAGGCCTCAGGTGCGGACGCCCATCTTTCTAGACTGTCACTTACTAGCTGATGGCGCAAACTGCCACGGCCAAGTGCGTGCTTGATCTTCCCTGCTGACCCGCAAAGATTGGCAACTTTACGACATGAGTCAACGACTCGGCATACAGATTAGGTGGACCCCCCACCCTGTAATCGTGACTATAAGGAATAATAAGGACTATAGCAGGATTCTACTCTATTCCTATTGAACCAGTATAACCGGGTGGGGGGGTCCTCCCCAACAGGCTTAATAGATATCATAGTTCTGCAGCTTGATTCTTGAGACTGCTGCCACGAAACTGCTTCTTCAATACTGTCCATTTGTTCCAGCTCCTTCTCCGAGTATATGTCGCGGATGTGCCCCTCAGCTGTTGCCTCCATGTGCTCCTCAGCTCCAGCACGTCATTTCAGCATACACATCATCCGACAAAACGTGAGGGCTCATCAGGGATTGTCAGGACGACCATCGCCCGATGCATGTGGCTGGCACTCGCAACCATGAAAGAACCAACTTTGCAGAGGCAGCTAACTATGAGGATTTCTATGTAGAGGCTGCAGACCCAACTTGACGCCAGCAAAGGACTCGGATTGTTAGCAAGGCTCGACGTACTTTTCGGAAGCCTGCAAAAGCTTTGCATAGCAAATTGCCTACACTTATCTGCAAGAGCAAACTGCAAGAATTTCAGTGCATTCCACTCAGCATCCCTGAGCAGCCTCCGCGCTGACGAGGCCGTAATTTTCTGCCGCCTCCAAGGCTGTCTTGGTGCCATGCCAGCTGATAGAGTCAGCCATAAGTGCCTCAGAAGCTGGGATGGGATGCCGGAAGAACAGAAGTCTGCCACTTGCCGTCCGCAAAGGTTACTGCGCAACTGCGACAAACGCATTTCAGCACATCCGCACATCACTCCCAGCAGGCCCGGCCCGTTCCGGAGTCAGCCACAGGAAAGAAGAGGACAACAACCAGTCTAACCATACTTGCCGACAAAGAAATTTCTGTAAGTACATTTTCACGGCAAGATAATGCGGCAATCTCGTGCGCAAATCATCCGAGAAGATAGTGCTGTCAAACAGGAAAAGGCATGGGTGATACCTAGGGCCTAGGGGAAAAAGAACTCAAATCGACGAAGAGCCACCTGCGCCTTGAGCAATGCGAAAAGCTGCAAGGCCTGAGGTAACATTGTCCACACCTTTTCAAAGCGCTTCGTGTCCTTGCAGGCGCCATTTAACTCATAAATCTGCCCCGATGATCTACTCAGGGGGCATCACGAGCAGCCACCCACGAAATGCAAATTCTTCACCTTCCCGATTTCGTCTCCACAAACAAAGTTCAGCTGGCAAGCACACGGCAAAGTGCGATAGGATGCAACAGACACTCTACAAGCAGTCGCGCTTTGCAATGCTCAGCACTTCTACTTCAGTCCTCCAGAACTGTCCAGGTAGTACTGGCTCCTTGGAAAGTGCCGCACGAGGAAGAGTGCAGAGGATGACATCTCTACGGCTGGAGGCTTTTGGTACGGCTTGCAGCGTCATCACAGGGCGGCCGAGAGTCGATTCAAGACATAAATTAGCACATCATCAATCATCCTGCGCTGCTCGATGTCGTACTGAGAGCGGGTGACTTTCCTGGGAACGACTGTTTCCCCTGTCATGCGTCCCAAAAGCAGGCATTTTTTTCCGTCACAGGATCTCAAACTGGTGAGATGGCCAGAATAAGCATTACTTTTGAGAAAGTCATCTTGCTTGCAGTGGGCATCCAACATCATGCCGAGCTACGCCATCCAGGGCCGCGAAGCGGCTGGCAGATCTGATAGCATGTCAGGTATACACACCGAAACGTGTCCGATCGCCAAGCGCACTTCACCTCGAGCTCACCGCTAGTGGATTACGAATGTGGCTGAACGGTGGGCTAAGAGCCTTGACATTTCCAAGTGGCTGCGGATAGATAGCTTGCGGATTTTCTTTGCAGCAGGCGACTGTGGAAGATTCGACACGGAAGTCCTACCATCTTCTGCGGGCACAAGAGCACAGAAGCTTGGAAGCTTGCTCTTGAAACTCAGTCCTTCCCTTCCCAGGCCGTGAGTATGAGGAGCTCTGAATAGCGCTTGCTCTGTGCCGCGCTCTGTCAGCCACTGCCTTCTTGCCAGGGCAGCCAGTCGCTGCGCATCGCTCGTTAAAACATGCAGTGGCTTTCAAGCATTTTAGGGGTCGAACCGGCTCGATGGTACCCTCCTCCTGGTAGTTGAGCAGCCTTCCGTTGCAGCATGTTTTTTGGCAGCCCAAGCACTGGGATGGGCAACAACTTGCCCTGTCTGCTACGAGTAGGCAGAATCATGCAACACTCTAGCACCCACCAAGGAATACTTGAGCGTGTGGAGGATTGTTCAATTCTCTGCGGGATGCGCACTGTGGCATGCTCAGTGCCCCACCTGATGCCCGAGCGCTTGGCGCAGAGCCGCGCTAGCAGGTGCATGTCGTTTACATCGGGCGGGCAAACCCATACAGCCCGTTCTTCAGGCGGTACCTCCCAAGTTACACATTTGCATACATCGCGATAACTTGCTAACCTTCAACCTGGCTTGCTTCACGCCCTAATATCCTGCAGCTCACTCCAGCCTCAGCTTGGCTGTCGATTTTCCTTAGCAGCCACATGCCCCATATCAAGCATCACCACCCTTCAAAGGAAACTGCGTGCTAGTGCTTGCAACTGGTCCACACCAGAACGCTAGCCACCAAAAAATCACCCTGTGAAACTTAGGTGGGGCCAAGTTGCGACAACTTCTTCGTGTAGATTCGGCGCGTGGCATCTGCCACCTTCTTCACCTGGGGTTCAATGGGAGCTATGGAGAGATCCTCCACGCGGCAGCGGCTCTGAGCAGCTGGCAGAATCTGTCAAGGCCTCGTGTACCCTGGAATTTTCTACTCCCTGGCCATGCAGGCGGTCGATGTCGAAGATGATCTGCAGCGACTCACAGAGCTCTTCCAGCCTTGCAATCCCAAGATAACTGCAGATTGCGGCGCGCTGTAGGTCAGCAGCTACAGCCTATAGCTACGGATAGCTACGGTCAAGCTTGGCTAAGAACTACTCGTTTTTCGTGGTTCAGACATGGGGATGCGGAGCGTCTAAGCCATGAACCCATGCAAAGACCGTTTTGCGGTTTCCAAGCCCCATTACCCAAATCGGTGCTGTCAAACCTCGCACAGCCACCCCAACGCAAGACCCCAAAACCCACGTCCTTTCCTGACTGTGTCTTCCAAATGCTGGAAAGGGAAGGAAGATTCGAATCCGGAGCCTTTCGCTTCACTCTTGAGAGCCTTGAGGGCCAACTGAGGGTGCGGGGACAAAGCCACCAAGATGAGTGGGATCCAGCCTCTGACATCACCTTGCGAATCATTAGTCTTTTTGTTGAGGAGTGCAGGCTTTAAGCAAAAATCCCAGACACTTGGAGTTTTCTGAGCGTAAGGTGAGCCGGCAGGAAACCTCTGCCTGATGATACCAAAATTCTTTTCTTAATGGTCACCCACCACCAAGCAACCCTGAGGCGTCATCACCTGCAGAATCGACTAGAGTCGAGACGTGGCGAACCCAAGGAAAGCCGAGCGGCAATCTTGGGAGTTGGTTATTAGGAATACCACACTTCTCCAGAGAGCCGACTTGCCAGTCCACGAACTGCTGGAAGCTGACCGTTTCATTGCTTGGAAGCTGTTTCCAATCCATTGCGAGGCAGTCTGGTGCTGATGACGGATGAATGCTGAGAGAATTGCCTAAGATTTGAGAGCATTCCTCCAGTTCTGCGCGTAGAATCAGCCCGTCCTTGTTCCGGTCAAAGACTTCAAACATGGGCCGCAACAGCGTCTTCACGTCGAAGCGTTCTATCCATCCATCGTTACCAACTGTGCGATCAGCTCGTCGATCAGTGATCCAGGCCACGAACTCTCCTGAACGAAGCAGTGGCGCATGAGCCTACGAAGAAACAGCTGTTTTAAAACCAGAGCAACATTCACACCAATCATATGTCAGGTCTCGGAAGTCTATGAGGCCATCCTGGTTTGTGTCAATGACTGCTAGGAGGCGGGTGATATCCCGCTGCGACATTGATGATGACACTTTGTACCTTGGCTTTGGTCATGCAAGCCATGCCGAGAACAACCGAGCAGCTCATGCTATCTGCTGAACCTATAGTCCCCCTTAAGTAGATAGAATATGGCTTTGGGTTTTGTATAATAAGAACCCCATATACCCCATATTCTATCTACTTAAGGGGGACTATATGGACCTATGGGCTACAAGCAGTTACTGTCTCTTGCAAGCATGCCTATGCCAACCGCAGCTCGCACGCAAACGCAGGGCACTGCCAAAATGGCCTATAGTATATTGGGGGTTATATTAGGGATTATATTAGGGATTATATAGGGATAATGGAAAAGAAAATGGAAACTACTATAGTATATTGGGGTTATATTAGGGTTATAACATGGCTGCAAAGACCCGGTTGGTCGAAAAGCGATACATCCAGCGCAAAGCAGCGCCCCCTTTGCTGCATCCGTACGTGCTCCCAGGATGCATAATGGCTGCCAGCTCATCCCTGTCGATCGTGCCGCTACCATCCTGAATTTTGAGCACTTGCTCGCAAGCCATATTACTTTGGATGGATAACTTTCAGATAGAAGGCTATGCAGTCAAAAAAGGGTGGCCGGGAGCCCTGATGAATCTAGTCTGTGCCTTTGCCTCATTCCGGCCCCTCAGTTTAAGCGCCCTTGTAGACTAGTCCCACAAGCAGCCAAGATCAGCCGAGGCTCCGCATCCCAGTGGGTGAAATGTTGTAGGATTTGGGCTTGCGCGCCCTCCGCCACCTCTTGTGCGGTCGCCATCTGCGAAGACTGAGACCCAACAATGCTACGTATGTTGTGCTAGGCCAAATTGTTGGGGTTACACCAACGAATAAGGCTTTTGCCCTGTGACGTTTGCCCCTTCAAGCTGCGCATGCGCTGCCACCTTGTATACTGACCGTAAACGGTTGCTCAAGGACCGAATCTCCTGCCACAAGGCATCCTTCTTGCATCTGGGCTAAACCAAGCCTAAATGGCTGTGAATCAGGCGTGGGCAAACATGCATATGAGGCCAGTCAATCGCCATACGGGCCATCACCAGGAAACTGAGATTCAGAGCGTGAGAATTCGGCCTGCGATCTTCTTCTGGACTCTTGCACGATCTCGCCAGTAAAGCCTGGCTTAGCGGCAGCTGCTACTCTGCCAGATCATGGTCGCCTGGAGCGCTTGTGAACTTCCTATCCTCAAGATCCAGTCGAGTAAATGGCTGCCTGCCCGACGAAGCTCGCCGAAAGCTGATTCTGGGTGCTGCACAACATGCAAAAACATCCCAATGGCAATTTCCAGCGACAGGCCAGGGGTGTTTCATGTCCTGCTGCAAGAAACCCTGAAAACTCTCCCGGTCCCCCGCCAGCAAGAAAAACAGAGCCATTGGTCCCTTCTCGGGAAAACCAGAACTTGACCTCCTAGTCCAAATCTCATCATCATCAAATCTCGTTCAGCAAGCCCTCAACAGTCCATTCAGCATAGCCCTCGCGTCATGAGAGGCCACCCTATTCCACGCATGGAATCAACTAGCCAAGCAGCCTGCAGCTGTGACCTGTCCTTCAGGGCATTCCGCGTTGTCATGTCAACAAGAGAAACGGCTCATGCCACAGGCATGTCCTCTAGCTTGCTGTCGGAGAACACATCTATCCGACTCCAACTCTGGCAGTTCGGCTGCGACCATCTCCGGCTTCTGAGACACCTGGCGATCGTAGTCTCATGAAGCCTGCTGAGGTTTCATCAAGTCAGCAAAGCCACCTCACTTGGCCGACACCGGGAGGAGAGAAGGCCGGCCATAGAACGCCGCACGGACCTTGGACTCTCAGAAACCCAACACTAGTGTCAGTAGCAGGAGGCTAAAGTGGATGAGGATGAAGGACAGGGCGAACACGTCGAGCAGGACGCGGGGAAGGCGGACTTGGGGGAGGAGCACTCCATCTTTCGATCATCATGTTGATTCTGGTGTGTTAGTGCTCGTGTCTGTCTCCCTGAGAGGCTGATCTTTGGCTAGACGCGGATCCTTCTGCAGGCAGTATGAGGCTGCCCAGTTGGCTGTGGCCCGTCTGGTCCAGTGAGTTAAAGGGGCCTTAAGAAAGATTACCCAAGGAACCTATCAAGCTTTTCTATAGAGAAACTGACTGCTGCTGTGTAGCTGGATGGAGGGCAGGAAGGGCAGGCTGCCTGCTCGGCGCAGCCGAGAAGGCGCCGAGACAGGTGCCAGGGCGCCTCAGGCTCAGTGTCTTGACTTCTTATGGGCGCTGCCTTCATGTTCCTGGGATGACCACAATTCATAAGAATTTGCGAGGTGTGCATGCTGGTCTCATCCCATGAGGCAGCTTCTTGACCGGTACTGAAACCCTCTTGTTCTGACATCTAGCAAAGGCTTTGAGCGGGATGAGGTTGCAGTCAAAAAATCCAACCCCAGCCATCCTGAAGATGCCAGGAAGCCTTTTGAGGCTGATTCTCTTCCTGCCAGCGTGCTGAGGCCGCGAAGTGCTGGAACCAGCGGCCTCTGTGTCTCCAGACCTTCTGACTTGGACATGTGATCGCCAAGAGAAGGAATCAGCGTCGACTTGCGAGATGCAGACACCTTCTGCACCACACCTGGCGGACCAAGCTACACTCAAGAAGTTGAATGACAGAAAACTCTAGAAGTACACCCCCAGCCTGCGCCAAGATAGGCAATGGCTATTGCACCTAGCCACTTTCGGCTCGTAGATGATGTCGGGCTGGCGGCGGCTTGAGCCACAAAAGCTTCCACGTCGAAACAAACTTTGAATCAGGTTCGTGAAGAGCCACTCCCTCAGGCGAAAAAGCTTCTCTGCCGCACAAGATCCCTGATTGGTGGGGCAGTGAGGCATATGAATATGCAGGCGCTCTTCTTTCCACAGGCGCTTAAATGAGGTCTATCAGTAGAGCGAGGGCACGTCTAATCGATAAAGGTACTCCCCGGTCATGTCCTTGTATATGCCAGAGACAGTGGGCACGAGGACGGCAAGCGCGGTGGCCAGCAGGATCACTGAGGCAATGATGGTAGCCAGAAAGCTCACAGGACTGAACTCTCTGTCCTTTGGCTTTTCTGGCGACTTCTTCTCTGGGTAAGGCATCAAGTTCTTTAAGGACCTGAGTCTGGCATCAGCACGCTAGACCAGCTCAAGCATTTGCTTCGCCTCCCTGCAAGACGCCAACCAGACTACCCACCTAACTTTCGTTGCTAGCTAGGCTAGCTGGGCTGGGACCAAAAATCACCAAAATCACCGCCACCTTTCCAGCTTTCGGCCGAGGCACACCAGGCTAGTAATGCTCTGCTCGCTCTGGCGCCGGACAACCCTCGCAGAGAGCCAACTGCACTGACATTACATAGAAAAGCCATCCAGAATATCATGTGGCTGCATTGGAAAATTTGCATGACGGCTTTAACATCACCTTTGACAATTCCCATAGTTCTGAAAGACGAGGCAAAGACTGGACTGGCCAAAGTTACAAGATGTCTGTCAAGCTCGGCAACAAACATTGATACAAAGATTGTTCTTGGGTTCTGCTCGAACGGCTGCACCAATCAAGTCAACCTTTCATGAAAACCGAAGCTCTCCCACACACTTGCTTGCGGGATCTTGCGGGTAGCAACCGGACTCAAGGACATGCTCTTGCCAAGCGGCCAACTCTGCTGCTCTTCATCGAATCTGATCCTCGGTGCGGGATTGACAGGCTCAACTTGCTACCATCTTACCGTCAGCCCGGTGGAATGCGCTGGGTTTCGGAGGCATGCACAGCTTCCACTGCCGGCTTGCGGGCAGGAAGGAATGTGCAGCTGTCAACAAAGTCGACAGCGCTCACACATCCCCAAGGCGACTGAAACAAACGCGGTGACAAGACCAGCAAATCTTGGCTGCAACGACTCGCCAACCTCAAACCTGCTTACTGATGATTAAGAATGGAGGAATGGAATCCTGGTGGTATTCCTTCTCTTCTCTAAACTTGAACTTAATCCAAAACCTCATTGCCAGTTTTTCTACGTACCGCCACTCTCAGGTCGAGTCAGCTCGACGGGCTCGCCGTTCAGCGAGGTTCGCTCCTCAGCTTCTGTAATTCCTTCCTAAGGATGGCAGAAAGGTGCGCTGTCCCTTTCTGGGGATTATATGTAAGGATATACTGTTATATAGGGGAATGGAAAAGAAAATGGAAACTACTTTTTAGGGTTTGCATCTGGAGGGTTTCCACACTGTGGGGGTCACCTTTGGTCAAGCTATAGGGGCATATAACATTTCACAGCAATTACGAATCCCTTTTCGAAGTGCACATGAAAAGCTGGCGCAATCATGTCAAAGGCAATTATAACAACTCACCGTCTACCGACCCTGTACTGTCTTGGACTCTTCTTCCTTAGGCTTCTCTGGACACGGTGCTGTGAAGCCCGTGAGCATGGCTCGACCGCCAGCTTCAAGTTGCGGAGCAGCAGGGGCGTCCTTCCACACATCGCTGCCACACTCTCTACACTTGCTGCAACGCTGCAGCATGCACAGCAACATTTGCGCGCTAAAATCCAACCTTAGCTTGCTGCCCGGCGCGTGGCACAGAAAAATCTGATAGTTCAGAAGTCACATGTTATTGCCCTCGGTTTTCCTTCAAGCCCTGCACCCTTCGGCCACTGCGTCGCATCAAGCTGAGGGCCACACCTCTGAATTAGCCGCTGCACTTCTCAGACCTGGTCTGGGAGTATTTCTGTAGGGCTTCATCGCCACCTGCGCAAGCCACTTGCCCATGCAGGTGAAGAAAAGGACCCAGTGATGCCCAGTGGCTCTTTCTAGGCTTCGCTGCAGAAAAAGGACGCTTCGGACAAAGCTGAATGCTTCAACAAAGCTGCATCCTGTGAGATGATGCACAACTGGCTTTGTGCTGCTTTGCCACGAAGTCATCAAGCGGTTCTTGTCGTGACAGCAAGCACTGGCTGATGACGAAGCATCCAAGCCATACCTGGCAGTCTGACGAAACCCTGGCTTAAGAGCTATATGTTTCGGCAAGCATAATGAACCTCAGGCGACTGCCCTCAGCTGGTGAGAAGCGGGGCCACATTATCAGCTGAGCCGCTGCAAGAGCGCGTGACTTGCTGCCAGAAGGTGCCATAGTTGAAGGCCGCGTGAAATGCGAAAACTGTGTCTCGGGCCGGAGTTGAAGAGGAATTCGCTAAAGCAAAGATCCCTAGGCCCTAGGCAACGTCCTAGCACCCCCGAAGTCAGCGCAGAATTTTCCACTCACAGCAGCCAGCTTATGCAGCGGTGAGCACATAAAAGCACGTCTTTGTGCTCTAGTGCGCTAAGGTAGTGACTATGCTCGAGACGTCTACATGCAAGGGCCGCGCCAATTTAGAGTCAGCCCTGCTCTTGGCAATTTCGTTTGTCCTCCGCTTCATCCTGAGGACATGCGCTCAGCTCATAGCTCATGGCAACTGCATCGTCTGACCACAGGCTGGGCTATCGAGATGCCTTTGCCACACGATTTGCGACTCTGGCAACACGAGCCTCGAAGAAAAAGTGAAGCTCTTCGTCGTTCACCCACCTGAACATCTCAAGCCCAACAGACCACAGTGGATGAATCGTGGACCCGGAAAGAGGGCACTGGAAACCCTCCTGCGTGTAAGTGCTGTGCCTGTCACATGCTGAGAGGGGTTGGCTGTCATGGTATCCCGCGGAAATACCAACAATAGTAGCCTGTGCACCCACAATCTTGGGTTAAGAGGCCCTTCTTCTGGGTATTTGGGGGGGTCTGGTAGACACTTTGGTCCTGGCAGGTTGACAGTCAAGAAAAACAACATTGCTGGGCTCCCAGCTCCTTGCGACCGCCAGTATCACGGCCTTAAAACCAAACTAGTTCCACATGAGTTGATGAATCCCATGAGCGTGACAGTGACAGAAATGCACGAAAAGGTCGACTGCCAAGAGCCGGCAGGGAAGAGACTGTGGATATCTTACAAAGTAATTGTCCTCGGGGCTCCCATATCTGCCTGCCTAATATACTAGATAAAGGACCACCCCGTACAATTCTTACATGGGAGTCTCACAAAATAATCGCCATGCATCTTCAACATGTGTCCTTAAGGAGGACATCATACATGGTCTGGCGTTCCTGGCCACCCCCCCACCCGCCATACCCCAGAATCTCTCCGCAACGGTCGCCGTTTCCGGACCTTCGCGATCACAAAGGCGTCAACGCTCACAGCGACGAGGCGTTTGGGAGGTGCTATCTTCGTGACTGCTGTCACTTTTGGCATCTGAGTCTGTCTACAAATGACGACTATTTAAACTTACAAATGCGCCGCATACTTCTTTGATTTCCTAAGTCCTAAAATTTCCCACCCACCCACGCCCACAGTATGGAAGGGAGGCAACTCAGAGTCATGAGGGTTTATGAAGACCTCATATCATTCTGAACCCCCAGCCACACCAACAGGAGGGGAGGGTGCCTGATGTAACACCTCAGCATCCTTAGGTCTCTCCAGGGCCGCTGCTGTACCAGGGGGCGGAATAACCTTCCTGCGGCCAGAAAGCCTTCTGTGTCGTCTTGTTCCTGCAAGGCACACTTTTAAGGAGGTTTGTCAAAACAGAGGGCCCCTTAAAAACACACGAAACGGGATGGTAAAGGGATTGGGGATTGCAGAGGTCCCTCATAGAGAATCCTGTGGAAGTAACTTGGAGAAATTCTCTTGTGTTTTGGGCTCTAACACACGGATCGCTCTGCATGCGGCAACATCCTTGGAGCCCACACAAAGGGGAGTCAGGACTTGTTTCTAGTCCATCTTGACTAGGCATAGGCCTGCGTGCCTTTCGTCTGCGAGCGACTTCAGAGGTATATGCTGTAATCATTGCAGATGCCACGAAGACAGGCAGTTGGGTCCACAGGCCTCTTGCCTAACCCAAATCTGCTGTGTGGGGTTCTCTTGGTCTGCTCACCAGACTCTATCTCTGCACCACAAAGCTGGGCCGCTTGCCAGAAGTACCAATCATTGTAGGTCGGATCGATCCCTTGGATCAAGCTTCACGTGTCACTTGCGTCAGGAAATCTGGTCACGATGCTCAACTCTGATCTGGACAACTTGCTGAATAATTACTTGATTCCTGCTAGCAGATCCCACAGCCCATTATTGCAGAATATCAATGCCCGCCCGCCTGTTCAGTACCCGCCCTCCAAAGCCCTCACAACTCCCAGGCCATCAACTGTCATGAAGTGCAACTTCTACAGCTGACGCACAATGCCGGATTGATCATTAAACGAGCTCTCCTCATGTCCGCCAAGGCCCAAAATAAAACTACAATGATAATGATGGGTGCAAGCCTAGAAGCCGCCTTTTATTGGTTGATTGCGGCCGGTTAGGAGGTGATTGATGTTGGGCTCGAGACGCTTATTGGAAAGTCTCGTAAACTGAACCGCGGAGACGCTCATGGTGTTTGGATCTTGAACACTTGACATATCACATGTGGATGATGCAGCCATGTAAGCTTGTCCGCTGAGACATGCGCCCAGCAGTCGCGCACAAAGACACTCATCAACCAGAGGAAAGAAAATCTTCCAGATAAGTCAAGGAACACATCTCCCAGTCACAAGCGGGCCGACTTGCAGAAGTAGTGGCCTGCACCACTGCTTTCCTTGCTGATCGCTCTTCCATCTGTGACGCTACACGCACAGACACACTGTTTCGCAGAAGGGGGGCTCTGTAACGTTGAGCCTTGGTATGCTGTGCGCATGTGCAAGGCTGGGATACTGGGCAAAATCGAAGGGGCCTCCTGGATTTCTCGGTGTGTTTCAGCAACGTCATCCTGCCTCAGCAACAACAGTGCTGCAAAGCTGAAGCGCATCACTAGCAAGATGACACAAAATGGCCATCATCTATCTGAGGCTAGGGCCGAAAGATTGACATCTCTAAAAATGACATGCAATTATGAGCATCACCGCCCCTTACACAAAGGTGGGATTTGGATTTATGGTCTATCAAACAATTGAGACGTTGAAACGGAACCCTACGGGTATACACAGCAACACATCTTTGAATGCCCTACTTCATGGCTCTATGTTTCGACTGAGGTGTGAGGCTCCGCATCGTTGTGCGCAATCACCCAGACTTCCTTGAGAGGACTTTGCGGGAAACCTGCAATGCACGCACAGCTGGCTAGAGAATCAATCAGTTTGTCACTAGGGTTACCAGGTGCTGTTAATCATTATTGGTATGCTTACTACTTGTCATGTTGCTGTTGTCATACTACTTACTCCTGCTGTCACTGGAAATCAGAACCCAGATCAGGGACATATGGTCCAGCACAACATGGGCAAGAGGATGAGGCAGGCCTTCTGCAAAGGCCTCATGAATCCTGGACCGCTACAGGCGGTTCAGAATGACAACTGTATATTGGGAGTGGAGACGAGTAGGGATTCTACGGATCCTGCCCCATACTGAGCATGGGTCGCCTGGAGGCCAGGGCAGAATCGTCACGGCAAACCGCTGTCGCCACGCACCCAGCCGCTCCTGACAATACACTTAGGATGTACTGTCCTGCACGCAAATGCAGAAGACTTCATGGACTAAAACAGCTTTTGTGTTTTTGGACACAACTGAAGCAGGACAAAATAATGCAGGCAAAATTTGCTGCGGACATACACGAGCCTTCTGACCTTACTCAGTAGAAACCGAAATTGCTCACTGCCCCAGCCCCTTTGGGCCCAGTGTAGCACGCCATGCAGCTCTCCTTCCATTCAGAGCCATCATTGGCTCCTGTGTTGGCCTCAACAACACTGTTGTCCGGGAATAGCTCTGGAAGAAACACTCCCAAAAGAGGATCAACTTGTTTGAGGTAGTCAATGCTACGCGTGCCAGGAATTGTTGGCAACCCTGTTGTACAAAATCCCCACCAGAAAAGGCTCCAGTCGAGCACATGTGCTAACTCTATGTGGAGCATTCTTACCAACTCTATGGTAGCTCATTGTTAAGTAGATGTTACCTTGAAGCGCTCTACCCACTTCAGCAAACTACCTCATGCCAAGTTGCCACAAGGAACCTCTTGAGCTTCTTGGCCAAAATGTCCTCAACACATGAGCATGTGGATTTTGGCAAATGAAACTATTCAAGATAGTTTCGTCTCTTAACATGCAGGCAACCATATGTAACTCCCCCATGGTTCTTGTCATGCGCCACCAAAGAGGACACAAAATGTGGAGAAGCACCGTGTGTGTTCTCACAGCATGCATGCCCTCCCCTAAACCAAAATGGAACCGAGCGTAGCCTCCATTCGGAGGACAGTCTACTGAGTGCCTTTTGAGGTCCAACGCTTTTAGGGGGGGCAGTATACGCATGTTCTGCGGCTGCGGGCCTGCACCTTCTCCTCAATGTCTTTCGCAGCCTTCTGCGCATTTGTCTTCTTTGCCCAGATTTTAACTGGGAACCTGAAACACAGAAGTTCACTGAAAGCAAGCGGTAGGGTCTTCTGACATGCTGATGGGCTTGGAGACGTTTGCTGGAATAGATGCAAGATTGTAATACACTATGACAGGGATCACATTCCCTACATAGCTTGGCCTCTTGGGAAACTAAAACTGCTCTTGCTATACTGTGAAGAAAAGCCCCATTTTTCTGTCTTGCAGCTACCATCTCCGAGAATTTCAAGGTAATTAGGCCGCTTTGCTTCTGATTGCAAGAGGCGAAACTCTGAGAGACAAATCTTCAGGCCAGGGATGACGTTCAAAAGACCTGACCTGCTGAATGCAGCACTTGCCACATCTGGCAACCATTTCTGGAAACCCGTCTTGCTGGCAGGTGCCAAAGCACACCATCCTGAGCACCAGGCCAATACGCAGAGTCGTCGAACTCTTGTGGGCCCGAATACTGGTTCAAGTCCCATTCGAGCTGCTCCCTGCATCACTACAGCCATGAAGATTGTGCTCTGCGGCGATATGAGACCGTGCGTGCACAGCAGCCGCAAGCACGCCCTATCTTGTTGCGAAGGTTACGGTTCCCAGCTAGAAACATGCATAGACGACTCGCTATTGCCCCGCTGGCATTCCCTGCATCTTCATGCCAAGCAATGCATGTGTGCGCTTGCTTATGTCCATCTTACCTGCGTCCTTGACTTTTGCACTGTGTTGGTTCAGTTGATGTAATCGGGCGGCTGTGGCAGCTAGGGCCTGTTCGCTAGCCCCTAGTCCCAAGTGCAGGTTCCTGACCGGAATCCCAGAATGCCATCTGCCAGGAATGGGAATCTGAAGGCTGTCTTGACTTTTGCAAGCTGGTATGCGCACTCGAAGTGAGCACACTAAACCGTTTAACCCAAATCAAAAGGAATGATACTTTCGAACAAACAACAGGGAAAGACTGTAGATGTTCTTGAAGGTTTCCGATAGATGTTAGATTTTGTGTTCTTGTTATAGCTGGAAATGAAGGATTTCCTGATTTTCGTGGCGAAATATTTAACCATCTCTGATCATGAAAACTTTTCTCATAATATCCATAATATGAGCTTGCTCTTGCAGCAATTCTCCTGCGGCACATAAATATTTCACAGAACTACCGGTCCCCAGGCCCTCGTAGGTCGAACCATCATGTGCAGATCCTCCAACCAAACCACAAGATCGGAGTGGGCACTGCAAACCCTTACTACCGACGCATGGCCGGATGTAGACACTACACTTACTTGGGGTTGGTAGGGAATAAGGGAATATGTAAAATGGGTATAATATGGAGATTGTATTCC
Source organism: Symbiodinium pilosum (assembly GCA_905231905.1). NCBI lineage: Eukaryota > Dinophyceae > Suessiales > Symbiodiniaceae > Symbiodinium > Symbiodinium pilosum. The sequence goes on from CAJNIZ010001547.1 coordinate 26,077, forward strand.
TATATTCCTGACTAACCACCAAAAAGTACAAGTTAATTGCGTCCTGGCATGGCTCAGCCAGTTCTTGAACTGCTCGAAGCAGTCTTTCACGGCAGGAATGTAAGCAGTTTCTGCGGGCCTCAGAAGCACTTCAAGGCTGCACCAGTCCTGTAGACTCGTGGACTGGTTTTTGTTGTCTGAAGAAGGACTCCCCAGGTGGGCATGCGATGATGATAAATAAGGTCGCATGCACACAGAGTCAGGGCACAGCTTGTTCCAAGTAAGAACAGGAGGCATTTGAGAAATGCTTAGTCTTGCGTTTATACTGGGCTTCAAATCATCAATGGCGCTGGAGAAAGGTCTTGGAGTCTGGCTCTCGGATGTCCAGCTCCTGTCGAAGGCCCAACTCCTGCACTGATGCAAGAAGCGCAGAGCCCCCCAGGCAAACCAACTTCTCAAGTAATCGCATTCAAGATGCAAGTTTTATTGCCACATAAGACAACAAGAACCAAGAGGTTGGCAGCGTCAGCATACAGCCCTTTTGCATCCCTGCAGCTCCTGGCAAAACTTGCCGCAAACTGGGCGGACAACGGGTAGAGATTTCGTGGGGACACGTGCATAAGTTTGGTGTACCGCGCAGGCTACAACTTGCAGAATCTCAATCACCTGTTGGCAGCACGTACTTTCTGGGTTTTGAATGAGTCTTATGCCAGGATCCAAAACGTAGGTGGCCCTTGGATTCCAAATTTACTGCAAAGCTCTGACAAGGCCTGGCTTAGTTGTTGGGACCATGGACTGATGTCAAGCCCAACCCGTGATTGAAACATTGCTGTGCTCAATTGCTCAAGCCTCGCAGGCAAGTGCACATGCCAGGCGCGACACCATGTCTCTGGAAGAAAGACGAGAAACCATCTTCCTGACGCACGCGCATGCAGTTTTCAACTTTCACAGCTCTTGGCTGTAGCAGTGATAAGTCTATCTGCGGCTGCCGATTTCTAAGACTATAATGAACCCGAAGGTGGACATGCAGAATCCGACTTCAGGCCAACTCTAGGCGCATGTAGCTTTCTCGCAGGAAGTCAAGCTCCTTATTCTGAGGCGCAGGCATGGAAGTCACCTTTCCCAAATCGCTCTGGGAAGACTTCGCTTTGTGGCTTCCTTGCAGTGATGTGGAGCAATGTCGGGTCTTCACAAGATATCGCGTGTCAAGCAAACCCTACAGGCAATGACTTTTGCTTGATGGTATGTCTTCGCGCTGAACCAAACAATCCCCGAGCCTCGCTCGCTTCAATGTGCTGCTGCAGTGAACTTGGGGATCCTCAAGCGTTGGAATGTTCACTCTTACGTTACAGCAGCACGAGTACAAGTTTTTCAAACTATCTTTGCAGCGCCTCCCGGAAACGCAAAACACAGTAACACGTTTGTCTTGACAAGCATGCTGTGAAACTCCAAGTGACATCGTGCACCCCCACTGCTGCATGCAAAGACTACCACATCACAACTCCACAGCTAGTGAGTCGGACCTCCCACACTCCCTTCAGAAAGAAAAGCTGGGAATCCGCGCTGTCAGCTTGAAGACCAAGACCGAGTCCTTGGCATCCTTGGAGCCCTGCATGCCCTGCCTCTCCTTGCAGACGCCCTGCACGTCAACGACCTGGGCTGTGGTGGCTGGTGCCCGGCTTGGATAATGCTGCAGCCTACTGACACTTTGAAGCAATCTCCAGACCATGAAGGTCAGCCCCATGAAGCCAACACCCGACCGGCAAGGCCGCCACCATCAGCTTGCGTTGGCTCCTGACAGTGTCGAGGTTCGCAGCTTTGGCCCAACTTCTTTTCATCTACTGCAGAAGCCGGACTTTTGACATGGCTTATTGAACATGCGCTGTTTTTGACGCCGGCTGCTCTATGCTTGTGTAAGCCAGCAAGCCAGCAAGCAAGCAAGCCGACGACTATGGGACTACGGAGCAGTTGACAAGCGGCCTCTCGAAAGTGAAGTGCGAAAACGCCTGCAGGACTTTTGGTGCTCACCATATTTCTGTTCTCTGTCGCGTGGCTCCAGAATGTCACAATGCGCAGCCATCCCTCCACACATATGCTCTGAGCTAGAAATCCAGAAAATCTAGGCTCGCCCAGTGGCATGGACACCTTGCCTGAGCGACATCAGTGTGCTTGCTGAGTTCTGCGTTCACATATCCTTAGGACATCTTAGGACTTGGTCAGATCAAATTGTACCATCTTCAGCAGCAACCATGGCACAAAGGTAAGCTGAGCCTGGGACCATCGTTGTTGTTGAACTTCACCCAGGTGCCTGCCCAGATATAGCAGGGAGCTCACGTTTGTATCTGTAATCAGGCAAAACGAGGGTATGTTACATTGACTAACGTAACGTGAGGCACGTACGCGAGACTTCCCTTGCTACCATGGATGCAAAACAAGATCCAAATAAATATAGTGGGCCTGCCTGACAGGTACTTCTCGCCGCAGAAATAGAACGGCCTGGGCTTTACTTCACATAGCTGACTGCCGCTGTGTGTTCAATCTCGGCAAACAGCCGAATGTCAGATGGCCCAGCCGCCAAACCGTCAAGTACCAGTAGAATCCCGACTCCATGAACTTCTCAAGTTCTAATGCGCCTGTCATGGCAAATGCTCGAAAATGGCTAATCGTGAAACCATTCTTTGTCAAAGTGCATGCTGCTAGAGCAGAGGCGAATAGCTCTAGATTGTGCATGACATATCATGCCGTTCAGCTTGGCTTCGCTTGGCATATTGTGGTGCTGACCTGAGGTCCTCAAGCTGTGCCGTCAAGGCTCTCGTCTACCTCCGGATTGATGATGTGCTTGCTGTACACCCCAACTTCGCTGAATCTGAAGTCGACCTGTCGGGGCCACGAAACATGCGGGTGCAACACGTTTTTGCTCTTCACTACGGCTCCATGTGCCCAAACCCTCCATGCTACCCTAGCCCAATCCTCCTGCTTCGGAGAGTGGTTCAAATGTAGAAATAGGACCGGATCTCTTACGTGTCTAATCCCCAAGGAAACAATCTCGATTTCTGGGCCAAAGCTGACACTAAGGAAAAGAGTAGCCTCGACATCACGTTCCTTCCCCACATAAGTAGGCCAAAATCATGACAGACATCATGAAAGAGCCATCATCACAAGTGGCAGCAGCAAAGGCGGAAGCAATGCGCTTTCCCTGTTGTGGAATACAATAGAACACCTAAGCACCTGGTCCCTACGAGAAAGCCGCTCGAGCTGCTCAGCCGTCAGTGCTGCCTGGTGGAATGTAGTAGACATGTGGTTTTCCCGGTGCCCACAACCAGGAATAGCCCGCGTACTAGAAAGATAAAAGATTGTCGAAGCGGCAGATGGTGCCTTTGGCTCCAAGCCTCTCGTTTGAATTTCTTCCTGGAACCTCAGCAGTCAAACTCTGACTAAACAAGGCCCGAATGTGCAAGTTGGCCTTGCAATTCCTTGTGCGGTCATCCCCTGAAGCACCTCCCTTACAAAGCTGAGGGATCAAGTGCATCACGTATGAATAGAGAGGAAGAAGAAAAAGTCACCACATGCAAGACTGCTAATTAGCCCAAAAGCCCCTTCATGTGGGCGAGCCCCTCATGTCAGGGCACTGCATCTACAGAGACGCCTCCATAGAAAAGGCACACAAGGAATTCAGCGCCAGGCAGTTGCGCGTAGTAGGCAGCCACTGCGGAAGACCTTATGCAGGGCCATCCGGAATTGGCTTATTGGCCGTTGCACTGAACTTCATGCACCCCTTCATGCTTGCAGGATGTCCACCGCCAAAGGCTATGCTTCCTCAAAAAGGTGCTTGAAACAAACACCTGCCATTAAAAATCGAAATTCCAAGAGCGCGGCTTAGCAAACATGTGGTGGTCCTGACAGCGAGCAAACCGCAAGCCCAGTGAAGTTTGCAGAGTGCTGCCATCTAGCAGGCGACATGCACCGACATGCACGAAGGGTCTGGCTGCAATGCCTAGAATCTTTAGAAGGATACCTTTCAGACGCCGACAACGGGCCAGCTTGATGACCGTCACGCTGAGCACACTCTGGGGATCTTTGAGGTTCGGAGAACAAAGTGCCAAGAGACCAAATTCATAGGACTCATAGCCAAGCATCCCTACGAACTAGCATCAACCGGGGCCCAAGTCAAGCCTACACCAGCCCATGAGGCCTCAAGTTCGTCCCGGTCAGCTTTCTTCAGGAGCATCTTGGCCACCTGCTTTGCGCCTCTCTCCTGATGCAGGTCTGCCGGGAATCTCACATCACAACCTCAGAGAGGGGGAAGAGAGACAGAGATAGAGAGAGAGACTCGCTGTTCGGTTGCATCTATCAATTCTGGAGCAACACGAACCCTAGCCCAACTTGCGCTGTTTTCCAGACGAAACTGCAGATTCATCCGTGCCAGGAACGGGGAAAACTAACACTGACTTTGACAGCGCAAGTCATTTCCAGATAGGATGTGGCCCAGAAATCCAACAAGGTGTTCTTCCTTCAAGAAACGGAACTCTGCGGACTCACGGGCCGACCAGGAAGATGAAGATCTTATATGCAAAAGTCTCACTTGGCTGTACAGTGCCGGCTACGCCTGTCAAGTAACAACTGCGATTCACACGAAACCTAAGAGCATGCCGACGTGAAAGACGCCCTAAGATAATCTAAAAGCCGTTGCAACTGTCATGCAACATTCATCACTGGCACCTTGACTGTGTGTTCTAGGTGCCACAAAGAGAGGCAGACTGGCAGCAGTCTAGTCACGATTCTGACTCCAACAGCTGGGCCACTTTTGCCTCAGCCTGCATCGGAATGCATGGAGCAGATCCCAAACAGCTCAGTAAACGCAGAGCAGCTTTAACAGCCCGGACCGCCAATCCAGCGCCAGCACGCTGTCCGTGGCTGAGTCGTCAGAACCAACACGGTGATGCCATAGAGTAGGGCCATGGCCGGTATGAACAACACCAAAAAGGCCATGGCGGAGTTGGAGCTCCACTCAATCTTCCGCCGATGTGCCTCAGCCTTCTGTCGAGGGATCAGCGGGAGCGCCAACAAGCTGAGCAAGGATGTGACGTAAGTAAGCCCGTAGGACCAGGCCACAATTGCTCGAAACTGAGATGTGTCCGCCACATAGTTGTCTAGCTTTGACAAACTGGGTGTGAAGAGACCATAGACTTGGTTGCTCACAACTGTGGACAGAGGCAAGCTTGCATGCTGAAGTGTCCCAACCAGACCGTAGCAGAGACCCTCCCTTCCAGTTTCAGCCAGCTCAATGATCATCAGGTTCGACACAAGCGCTAGAGCAGCCTTGGGTATGGAACCGGCCACATCCTCACCAAGGTAAAAATACTGGTCACGGACCACGCCAAAGATGGTGAGGAAGGTTGGCACACAGTCAGAAATAGTTACTGCCAGGATTGACAGCAGGATTGCCTTCCTCCAGCTCATCTGCAGAAAGTACTCCTTGTAGATCCAAGTTACTACCATCATGACAAACATGCCGCCCATGCCAAAAATCTGCTGCTGGAGGACCTTGACCCCTGCCCATTGGCTGCGGACCAGAGGTGCTGCCGTGGTGGAGCTTGCGACGAAGAACTGAACAACAAATGCGAAACATAACACGCTGGACAGGGCCTTCTTCTTCACAAGCTTCCTTGGCCGCGGGCAAAACAAAGAAATCCCAGTACCGGAGCGAACGTTCAAATTACATAAGGGCTGTCAATAAATTGTTGGTAAGTCTTCCTGTTCCTTTTGCGCTCCGACGCGAAGGACCTTGCACCTTCTAGCAACCAAACACGAGATGACATGACGTGCTTATGGCGCGCCAAATGTGCTGCTCATGTATTGGCAAGTCTCCAAGACGACTTCATGTGTTCACGGCTGGATGGGCGCGTGGTTTTCCTGTCCTCATGAACGCAGAGCCAGCTGATCGGGATCACGAAGATGACCATGACCAAGCACACAGTCATCAAGCCGCTGAAGGACAATCCCCAGTCAAAGGTCCCCAGATAAGCTTTGCTGTTCATCAAGAATCCGATCACAACGGAGGATGCTAGCGCACCTGCCGTGGTGACCATCGTCATTTGGGCTTTGATTTGCCCTCGGCGCTCAATAGGCTCCTGCCGCGAGTACTCCAACAACAAGCCTTCACCAGCCACGCTTCCAACTTGGGCACCTGCAATGAGCAGGAATAGAGGGAAGACATACCAGTTCCGCTGGGAGTGGATGTCTGGATTGCACGGAGGTGACATCCAGTCGTACGTGCCATCCGGAAACTGGCAGTAGTATGGAGCTGGCAATGTCTTCAGGCTCATTACCAGAAGTGCTGAGCCACAAATGAGCCAGCCAAGCGCCAAATATGGCTTCCTGCTGTAGCCAAAGATGGGCAAGCAATCATTGAGCACGCCCAACGGCAGAAGCAGCACCTCTGGAAGCTTCATGAGTGCTCCAATTGACGAGATGATGTAAGAATCCAGGCCCATGTAGCCAAGGAAGAAGCCATAGACGACCCCAGATGCAATGGCATTCACGAACGCGAGAAAGAAACCACTGATAGGTAAGCCACAGGTCTTCCAGGTCCAAATGCTGACTGCCTCATTTCTGAGGTGCTGAAAAGCATTCTGCGCCTCTGCGTCGGACGCCCCGGACGACAGCTCCATGGCTGAGACTTGTGAATCATCGTCCCCGAACATGCTGTCGTCGCTGGAGCTGGCAAAGAAAGCAGTGGTGCAATGAGAGAACGTATTGGACGCGGCTTTTTTCAAAGTGGTAGCCGTACTGGCAGTGTGCTCCAAATCTGTCTGAGAGTCACTGTCCGCCGACCCGTCTCCCTCAGATTTGATGGAAACTCGCATGGCCTTACCGTCTATGGGGGAAAAGGTTCCTTGAGCCCATCCAGCTTAGGCAAAAGCGCAAGGTCCAGTGCTGCGGAGTTTGCTAGGAATTTCTAGGATGCTGCCTGAATGAACCCGGACAGCTGGAGTAAGATCTTGCTGTCGGGACGGCTGTGGGCTACTCGTGGGCTAACCTGGCTCTGCTTGCTGAACCGTACCGTGGCACGCATATTTTCTTGTTGTTACGTCGAGCACGCATTGAGATTATGCAATGAGCCCGAAAGAAAGGGAGCATGTGTGAATCGTATATGCTACAGATGCAACAGTCTTCCGAGCGAATGATCTGGAATGTCGTGACAACGAGCTGCGCTCCGGCATGAACTGAGAACCTGTGCCAGCAAGCAAAGGCGTACCAGAATATGAGCCAATGCTCTCCCAGACCCTCTCCTTCACCTCTGTCATTCCGTGCACCATGCGCCTCAGGCAACTGAGCAGAGTGGAGAGAGAAGAAAAGTGAGGCAAACAGAAATGGATGGATATCTCGCCCTACCTATGCGGCGGCCCCAAAACTTGCATCAATGCCCTTTGCGAAGACAAGCAGCTGTAACAAAAAAACATCTTCAAACAATTGTAAGTCGAGTTTGCAACTTGCTGAGTCAGAGCTCCAGGCATGCCACCTGCCACGATGTGAGGCTGCACGGGGTTGCTTAGGAGGCTGCAGGGGATCCTAACATTGACTTATGCAAGCCCAGTGTGATGCCCTACCGGTAAACCAGCCCTACCGGTATGGCAGTTGCTGCTTTGTACATGCTCAATGCCTCGAACCCTACAGGAATGTACTGCTAGGGTAGCATGCAACCGAAGCCAGCACTTTTGGGTTGCGAGGCCGGAGCAGTCAGGCAAACCGCACGTGCTATCTGCCGACGCAACGCCGCCCACATGTGGACATGAGATCAACACAATCCTCACTTCCAGGGGTTCTGAACGCACTGCCCCCGAAGCTGCCTTTGCTGAAGGGCTGCTTCTTCATGAAGAGCTCAACAGTGTCCCGCCAAGCTTTCCTGCTGAATTGCCTGGATTCGTGCGGGGCGAGCCACTGCTACTTACAGCCGCCTATCGCTTCGCTCAACACATGCTTGTCCTGCTAGAGTCACTGGCCATGCTTGACAGCAACCCGCACTGCGGCTGGGAGAAACAGATCGAAAATTGTCGTTGGAACTTCCATGCTCTAGCCCTCACTTATCAAACCTCTCCCGCACAAGCTGCCAAAAGACATAAACAAAGAAACGGCGGCTGAGTGTGTGGCACGCCATCGAAACTGTAGACAGTTTGGCTTGCCGACAGCTTATTCCACAGATCTCTTCTGCCGGGCTCCTGACATCAGCCCATGCTCGGGTGTCCAATCCCTGGGCTCCAGAGACGGCTGCTGTGGTCCTTGTAGATTTCCATGGCCCGAGGATCTTCGAAAAGGAGGTCCCCGATGCCGTTCGCCCTCAGGACATTGTCATGCACTGTTTGTTGCCAAGGCACCAAGCAAATTATAGCAGCGTTCGCAAAGCTCAACCATGTCGCTCGTGATTTAGAGTATTCCCGATGTTGCATGTTTGCAAATTTTGCAAGACCGTTAAGAAAACAAGTCATAGCAATCCAAGCCTTTCGGTGAAGCTGCTTGGGCCCGCGCGACTCCGGGTCCTCCTAGCGTAACAAGTCAGGAGCAACGACCAGAGCGAGCAGCAGCAGCGGCGGCGGCAGCATCAGTACAAATGGCAACTCGGACTGCACAGCTTGTGAGATTCCGTCACATGCGGGACCGTTGGAACCCGAAGCGCTATCACACAACTCGCCTGCATGCCGGCTGGCATGCAGAAAGCAAAAAAACAGTGCAGTTGCGGCCTGCTCCTCGATCTGCTCAAGCGTGCCAGTGGCCTAGGCCAGAGGCCGAAGCAGGGGATTATGACACTTGGCTTGTCTGCTCGTGGAAACCATTGAGTGGAAGAACTTGGACAAATGGATCATGATTGCCCCTGACACGTCTGATCTGTAACAGAACAAGAATGTAGGCCTCTCAAAATATCTGGCCCCGGTCTGCGCCTTCATCAGCTTTGACTCGGCAAACTGAGGTGCTGGCTCGGCAGCTTGTCAGCCTAGCACTGCATCCATTGCATTCCACACAAGCCGCCAAAAAAAAAGCTTTGGCTCCCTATCTGTGAGGAGAGCTTTCCATACAAAGCGCATGCTGGCTGCTGCTTCCAACATCTTCCAACACTCACACCCTTCACACAGTTTGCATCTTCCAACCTGGGGATCTTTGGCAGAGTGGCAGAAGCCGTATAGCCCAGCAAGAAACTGAGGGCCAAGCTTCTTGAAGGCCCTGAGCAAGATGGGGTTTGAAGCACATAATCTAAATGTCGACAGAACACGCACACTTCGAGATGGCCCTTCTTTGAGCCCCAGTGTAGCAGCGCGCGTCCGGTCCGGGCAGCAGGCCCCAAGGGGTGGAGGAAAACTCCCCACTGGAAAAGAGGCGAAGAGCAATCTGTATGACAATCGTGACACAAGGATGCAAGCTCGGCGTTTCTGAGACCTCAAGTATCAGAACCGCGAAGCCTGCTATAAGCCGGATCCACTGATGCCAAAGGCATGAGGTGTCCAGCACAACAAAATTCCCCTAAGCTGCCTACGATGGACAAGGTGCATTTGATCATTTGGAGCCAGCGTCGGCTGATCTGCAAACTCCTTAATACCACCTGTGCACTTTTTGGACAAGGATGGCCCAACGGCTCCCATCGGCTCCACAAAGAAACCGGACATGTGGCTTGGCCCTCACTGACCAGGCCATGGAATTCCAGCTCAGCTTATGTACCTAGATTTAATTCTTCGCATGCTCCACCAACTGTAGCGGCAGTCTCCGATTCTATAACTGGCTGTACTGGGCTGCCGGACAGCAGCACTCGGAAGATCTGTTGCTGCGAGCTGCAGTCGTTCAACCCTTACACGCACACCTCCTTGTCCAAGCCCTGCATACCCACCTTGCCATCAGGGGTGCTTTGCAGGATCTTGCTCTTGGTATCAAGCGGAGCGCAAGCCGCTTCCAAGTTGGAGATGACCTGCGCGAGGACTTCTGCTGCCTGCAAACAGGGCAGTCACAGCATGCAGGCGAACACTTCACAGTGAGGTTCAAAGAAGATCTGGCAACAACAGGTGTGGGCTTGCATTGCTCGGTCGCATGCTGCCAAGAAACCCTGTCATAGCACAATAGAGGGTCAACGTAACAAAGGGTAAGGAAGATGTTCTCATCCACCGTCATCACGTTCAACCACACGAAAGGGCCCCAAGCAGCTTGATGTGAGATGAAGTGCGACTGTGCAATCTTGAAATCGCCAGATTCCAGCTCGGCCAGGATTCCTGCATTGCTTACCAGGAGGGCGTTGGTTCGGCCTTGGTCGGGGCCATCCAAATCCAAGGCGCCTTCCAGCCATGCCACATCCTTCTTTCCCATTGCTGCTGTAAGAAAACGCATGTACCAGGCAATGTTGTGGGCCTCCAGCCTTTTGGTCGCATCCTCAACCGCCTTCTTGGAGCACTCAGCCAAATCCCAGAAGTTCGTATCTTCAGCTACATCCAAGGTACCCCATCCGTTGCGATATCGGGCCCCAAGTGAGTAAGAGCCGAACAAGTCCTGACCGTCAGGGATGTGCATCCGGGCGTCAAAGGCCAAGATTGGGCGCATGCCCACCTTCCCCTCCCTAGACATCTGCTTGCGAAGGGCTAAGGCCAGGCTGGCTAAGAGAGCCGTGTTGACCGTCAAGTTGCGTTCACGACAAACTGCCCGCAATTTGCCCGCGAGAGGGATGGAAGCAACCTGTGCGCGTGTCTTTCGACACTGCCAAGGTGCCAGACCATCTGGCTTCGGCCATTCCTTGCCCTCACGCGGCTTCAGCTTTCGGCGCGGGGATCCCAGCGGGACCATATCAGCCAACCTGCCCACAGCTTTTCCTGGAAGACGGCCGCCCTGCCGTTGCTCCATCAGCCTTGTGAACCGCGAGGAAGGCTGGTCAAGAAGCTCGGACAAGCGGAGATCTAGGGCAAATTTTGGCGATGAGCGCTGGCGGCCGGATAATATGGAGACCAGTTCGCGCATCAGCATCCAAATGCTTTTTTCATCCACAATCGCGTGGTGAAATGTGAGCAGCAGCCAGCCGTCGCGCATGACTTTTGCTCGCCATAGCGGCCGACCCTCGCACTCCTCGGTTCGCCAGTTGCAGTACATACCGGATTCTGCAGCAGCAGCAGCAGCAGCAGCAGCAGCAGCAGCAGCAACATCAAGAGTGGCAGAGGTAGCGGCAGTGGCGGCAGCAACAGCTTTTTGAGAGCAACTGTCTTCTTGCCTTCTTAGTCACTTGGCACGATGCTCCTAACCCCTGCTAGAGTTGTGGGATTCCAACATTCCGACCTCCAAGCCTGCGCATCTTTGACACAAGTAAGATTATGTTCTGTGAAGGCAGCGAATTGGATGCCGAGGTGCCTGCCAGGTCGGAGCAATACCGTTCGATGCCTCCTCTGATGCTAGCAGCGCCAGTGATGCAGGCGAAACGTCTGAATCCTGCACTCTCCAATCAGAGGAGGAGGGTCTCATGGACTAGACTCAGCCACAAATGACTGCTGAGGAGAAATTTGGCACGTCTTGGGCTCATTTATGGCATGCGGTATCATATCATAAGCTTGCACTTTGCCAAGGTCAGACAGGCACAGCAGTGGGTCCGCACCTGCAAACAATAACCTCGTAAACCTATGCTCATGTCAAAGAGAGCCTTTCCGGTACAAGATCGTCAATTCACATGTAGGGACACTACGCAGCCAAGCGGTGAGTCCTGGTCGATGACAATTTCCGGCTTCAGATCTGGCCGTAGGAAGAAACGTTTTTTGTCTATGATGGCCTCTGGGCTTTGGCAATCGAGGGCAAAATAAGATTCCAACCAACTCTGCATCTTGCAACAAAGCGAAGCCAACGCCAAGTCAGGCCAAGTTTCCTGAAGGGCCGCAAAGTGATGATGAACCTGAGCAAGAGGTTCATGAACTCCTCAAACGAATGTCCATCAATCAATCACCGAATCATGGCCTTTCTCTATGAAGCAAACTCTAACCGCACCGCCGGGGTTGAGCCGAGCAGCCAGGCTCAGGGCTTCAGCCAGATCTTGTGCTGTTGCCGGGCCCCTCACCTGGAACCAGTGCGCGATTGTCGCCTGACAGCCAACAGACGAATTCCGGGTAGCTCAAGGCCTTTGCTGCAGGAACTTTTCCAACATCTGCCGAGCGACGTACGGAGTTGCTTTCCAGCTTAAGCGCTCGAATGCTGAGAGGTTTCTCCCAACCAATCGACCACTTTTGCTTCGGGAATTCGGACGAGAGTTACCTCATGAGCTTCTTACTGCACAAGATCTTGCAGCATGGAGGAAATGGATTGCAGCTGACAAGCCGAGCTGCTACTCTGGTGAGATTGGCAGGCACCCATGCCACTGCTCAGCACGCGTACACCACCGGATGACAAGTCTTGCTTGCAACACAATAACAATCAAGGGCCTAAAATCTTACCCTGCATTGGCTCCCGTGACTCATCTGCCATCAGCTGCTTGCGGGCTCACGCCGCTGACTACAGCAAACTTGGGCGGCCCTCCTCATGAGGGCCTCTAGTGGCTCATGAATACATGAGTTTGTGCCGTGCTTTGGTCCGAAGCTGCCCACAGCGAATATTTGTTTCGACATATTAGTGGTGCGTGACTTCACGAAGCCACTCCTGTGCTTCGCGACAGAAACCTGCAAGCACCTGGCCCTGGATACCCTGTTCTTAAGGAGAGGCAATAGCAAGCCATGTATGCACAGATTTGATCAGGTTCCAAGCTCCTTGATGCATTGCAGGGTTAATAAGAGAATGCGGTATAGTGGACTGTTGGGATAAGTATTATTGGACAGAAAGGGGCTGCATTCCCTCCTGTCTACCCCAGGACCTCATGGAGCCAAGCACCGCACTCCAGACTCTCCCTTTGCTCGCTCTCCCGGCTTCGGCCTGATACACACTTTGCAAATATTAGCAACGGAACGCAAATGGTAGTTTCCCTACATAGGGAGTGCCCTCTTGGGGGTCCCTACAATGAGGATTTTCGTGTTTTGGGTTTATCTTGTATTAAAACCAGACGTGAAGCATCATGCAAGATGAAGGATCATTTACTTTTCATCAAGTGGGGGTTCCTGTGCACTTATGGAGGCGAGATTGCCGCAAAACAAACACGCTAGCTGAATGATCTGATTGGCGACTCCAAACCTAATCCCAAGAATCAAACCCTGACCGTCGCAGCTGCATACATGTTGTGTACGAATTCATGTTGTATACCAATTCTGCGAGATGGGGCAGCCAGAAGCTTTGATTGCCAATGATGCTCTTCAGCAAAGCTGTGAGGTCTCGACTGATGCTCGCTGACATAACCTCCGGCAGGCTGTTTTGCACAGGACACTCCTTACAAAGATTTAAGCCATTAAAGTAAATGACATCAAATGAAGAGCACCACCAACTGGCAGACTCTGTGATTTAGGTGCACGCTGTCAAGCCCTGGCGGAGTAATTCTGCCCCAGGCAGAGACATGGGATGCCCTCCAAACCCTACTGCTCATTACAAACACCTGCTACACTTCTTGTGCAATGGAGAGAGAGGACTTGCTGGCAAATTGCCTGAATGCTTCCATGGGCTGCCAACTCAAAAGCTACTTGCATCAGGTGTAACTTTGTGCAAGGGCCAAGCTCTAAGGCGGCAGCGGAAAAGGCATTTCTGATGGAAGTCGTCCTCGCCATAACGGAGCCCACATGCTGAGCCATCACCACGCAAGGATTTCTCGGGAGCAGACGACACGCCACAGTTGTTGAAAGCGCCACCACCTGGAAGACCGGTTTTGTGATGCAAGGGACAACAACTCTTAAATGGCGACATTGGGGGATCCTGGCCCAGAGCCCGCTAACAGCTCAATCAATTAGAAATCGGATGTCAGAACAAAGCTGAGCCAGTCACTGATGGTTGCCATTTGCTGCAGATGCTCAAACTTCTCCCCCTGTGCAAGCTCCGTGGTCTGAAAAGGGTGCGGGCTGCCAGTGGAACATTGGCTGCGTGCCTGCCCACAGCCTGTGGTAAAGAATTTCAGGCCGGAACCTTGCAGCGCAAGAAGCATGGGCTGGCTGCGTCTGTCTGAAGACCGTCCAACTGCTTCCTTACAGAGGACCCATGCTGTGTACCACATCCTACAAGACCATTGCAGAAGCAAATTTGCCGAGGCCCCTCACTCTTGGCATTTTTCAGGAGTTTGTTGAGGACCTGGCAGGGCTAGAAACAATGACGATTCAACCACCTGCTACTTGTGTTTCAACGCTGTTGAGGGACCGCCAGGGAAATTGGCTCATGCCTGTTGAAATCGTCCAAGACGGCAACACGTCTGCTCCAACAGCCCTGAATAGCCTGCATGAAGTCCCTGTCATCCGTGGGCTCTCCATCAGAGAAGAAAACCACCTTGTTGCATCCAGCGGCAAGAAAATGAATTCCTACATCAATAGTCAACTTACTTGCAATGCTACCAGAGCGCCAGGCGCACCTATGTCAGCACTGCAAAAAAAAAGGGTAATGCATGCCAACCTGTTGCTCACTTCCTTTATTTAGTGAGTATGCAGTTCACTGGCCAACCTCCATGACAAACTCTTATTAAATGTGTTTAAACCTCCTTAAATATTATTGAATCTTATTAAATCTTAGTAGCTCTTACTAAACCTTATTGAATCCCATTAACTCGTATTAAATCTTATTAAATTTCGTTAAATCTTATAGAGCTACTGTGTAATAATAGTAGCAGCAGCAGTCGCAGCAGTAGCAGCAGCAGCAGCAGCGGCAGCGGCAGCGGCAGCGGCAGCAGCAGCAGCAGCAGCAGCAGCAGCAGCAGTAGGAGTAGTAGTAGTAGTAGTAGCAGCAGTAGTAGCGGCAGTATGCGCCAGTAGTGGCGGTGAGTAGTAGTAGTAGTAGTAGTAGTAGTAGTAGTAGTGGAAGCTGGTGGGTGTGGTAATTGTTGTTAACGCTGTTGCTGCTAATGTGCCTGCAAGGCGAACCTGCGATGGATGTTACACATGTTGCTGACGCAAGCAGTCGAAACCATTCCCCTGCTTGGCGGATACTTGTGGGGAGTTTCGTTTGCATCCTGATTGGATTGGCTTGGCCTGGCCCAGAAGCATAAAGCCTGCAATCCAAACCTGCGGCCAGTTCGCGTGTGACCAAACTTGTGGCCTTGGCCACGTCTTAGCCAAGGCCAACATCATGTAAATAACAATGCCGGCATGGGACCAGCGCAGGCTTGTTCTTCTCCTCGGTTGCCTGTGCCGCGATGGCTCGCTCCACACCTGCCAAACCTGCGGGAAAACCAAGCTTGACACAAAAGCATTCAGTGCTGACGGGCATTCTGCGCGCACCTTGGGAGTACAGAGTCTGCTGCTCTGCCTGCGAGGTGTCTTGTTGGTGCCATCTAGTGAGTCCAAATCGTGCCAATGCAGGCCAGTACGTTAAGCGCATGCGAAACATCGGAAGCAAAGCTGTGGACGTTGTGCAGGCAGCCCTGCCTTGGGCTTACTTTGTTTCAGCTTGCTCTGGGCCTCCTTCATAGGCAGGCCTGCCAAGGGGCCAAAAGGAGTCGCACGCGTGCCGACTTCAAAGCCAGTCCATCCAGACAAGAAAAGAAAGGGCCCAGCACTTCTCACAGTGTCGATTTGTAATTCTAGCGTAGTGAGTTTCAGCAACAGGCACTCCACGCTCTGCCGAAATGACAGTGCAGCAAAAAAAATCTAAACAAAACTGCACGTGGCGCATGTTGACTACATGACATCTGATGCTCCTTGAAAATGGATGACATACTCCTCGTTGAATGTTACGAAGGAGTACACGTCATCACCTGACACCATCTGGCTCAAGCAAACCAAAGCGTGCCAGCTTCGTCTCATGTTCAGACGTCTATCTTTCTTTCTTTCAGGGCCTTGCGCAACCCTAGAGGTGCACTGGGGCAAAGCCCGAAGCCCGCAAATCAGGTCGAGTCCCCTGGTCTAACCGAGGAGACCCGGGGTAGTGAACTTAAAAAGGCCCGTCACTAGATCAGCCACGAACAACTCAAAAGCACATCCCTGCAAACCCTGAAGGGCCTCTGTATGGACTTCCCCCCTTCTCGACTCTGCCGTGAGACTAACGTCAAAAGCCATTCATTTAGCAATGGAGACCCCATAATGTGCAACATACCCGCACAATTATCCCTCGTGGTCCTTGAGCGCGCCCCCGAACCCAAGCCTGCTCTGCTGGCAGCTGTCCTGCCCCATCATGCCCCACAACTCTCCTAGAAGTCTCTCTCTTTTTTGCGGGCTACTGCCCTCCTGGGGTACACCGGAAGCCCAAGTGCAACGTCGCTCGATCCCAGTCGGAACCCTGGAGGACCCACATAATGCGTGTGCCCAGATCCCGGCCGCCAGCCCATACATAACCTTATTGTCCTTACTGTTATTTGCCGTCATCATGAACTGCTATTACTTCTCGCTCCGCTCAGATAAAGTTTGGTCCCAGGTGCAGTTCAAGCTGGACTCCTTTAGAAAGCTCCGACACCTGAGTTCGACATAGGACACAGTGGTTCAGGGTTTAGGGTTCGGAGTTTGAGATTTAGGGCGCGCTCCTTTGCGAAAACCGCATCAAGGCAGCTGCTTGCCTACTCTGATGTTCATGAGGAAAGAACCCTATAAGAATCCTACAAAATGATCCTATCGTTTCTATCCTACAGCTGTGGCACAGCAACAAACAACCAACCGAAACACAAGTTCTTGCTGGCGTTCACTGCTTTTGGCATGCCACAAGCTTCTTGCATGACCAGCAAGACAAACGTGTAGCAAGCGCCTACCTCTCATGAGTTCGACTCAACACACTTGCAAGAGGAAACTGCTTAACAAAGCCTCCTGGTGCGATATGTCAAGTAGGCAGCCCAAGTACAATTGATAAATCGCTCCAACTCTCAACTCAGCAGCCTCAGACGCATCCTACCGCCGATCCAAATGGCAAGGTCCCGCACACCATTTCCTGACACAACTACCCCGAAGCAGACAACATGGAGGTCGATTCGATCCAAAGGGCTGCTCCATGACAGCATCCAGCCGTGCCACGGGCTTGCCTGTGGTATCAAAGAGTGTGCTAAAGTGCGTGGCTTTAACATTCAGAGGGGCCTGCAACCACTTCACAGCCAACACATATACAACCGGCAGGCTTTGGGGGGTCAAGCATTAGCTCTCTGTGCTCATGCTGATCCATTTGAAAATGTGGCCTGAAACATCTTGGAACTATTAGGCCGCAATGTGTGATGAGGCATCCTAGGATTTTTGCGAAGTACGTCATAGGATCGTAGGCCGCCTTAGGATACAACACCGGCGCGGAAGTTGAATGTGCATGAGGGAGCCTTTTTATGATGGGTCCGTTTGTCGTACTGCCCTTCTGGGACTCGAAGGTGGGCTAAAAAAATCGCCGGGATGTATTGCGCACATTTTGCGACTGGCCGGGGGAATCAAAGCCTTCCTAATTAGATGAAATGAGGCCGGGTCCCAATAATGGTCCCATTGCTTTGGGTTTTGACAGTAAGGATCCTACTACTGGGAATTCTGGACCCAGACCCACATCACCTACGTCACTGATCCTCGTCGCAGAGGATCCGCCGCATTGGCATGTAAGAGAATCTGCCACACGTAGCCATTGTAAGTTTTCATCTGCGGTAGAGCGTGTAGACTTGCGTACCGCTGCATGGCATGAAAGACCTCGCCCTGGTCTACAGTCACACAATTTAAGTGACGCTCTCGCACCAGGAGACTGCGAACATTCGCATCAGATGGGGCAACTTGCCACTGACCTTCTGTCGCGCTCGATGTGAAGACTTTTCGCAGTTTGCTACTGATGTCTGGAACACTGTCAGCGGAACATGGCAGCTCTCCAACTTCGCGGAGATAGCGCTTGTTCTTGTACATGTTTGCGAACACAAGCATCGCTTCATGCACGTCGGAATTCAAGCCACCGTCAACGTATCCAAGCCTGCTCAGCACGGTCAAGGGCAAGTCTGTGGAGTCTGGCAATATGAACGGAGCAGGACTTCGAGCCATTGTCCACGCAAGTTTTCCTCCATACTTCCGAGCCTCCTGTTTCGATGGTCTGTGGCTTGACCTGTGCGGGCAGAAGAATGCTAGACGATCACTGCTCCCTTCCCAAATGTGATCGGGACGCTCTTGGGCCATGGCATGGTGCATCTCCGTGATCGCACAGGATGCCGGGTACACCGTCAGGGATTCAAGAGAGCGTGACAAATTGGAAAACCATAGCTTGGCTAGGCACGGCACAAGCTTGCAGTTCTTGCTTCGGACAAGAAACTTGGACTTCTCCAACGTCGCCTCAAGCTCAGCGGCCTCCTTGTCTACAGGCGTAAAGCCAAATGGATCACAACGCTGCACCGATCCGTTCCCGTCACTATGTAAAAATGCCTTCACGGTGAACATGTTTTCGACCGGTGGCTTGAGGATAACCACATGCACTCCACCCTCCTTGTACCTGGAAATGGTGCGCCTCTTACCTTGAGGGATAAACACAATAACCTCTTTGCCAGTCCCCATCAGCTCTTGCGACATGGACAGAAAGTCAATGTCAGATGTTAGCAGGCAGACTCTGTCCACAGACCTGTCTCCAGCTAAAGCGCGCATACGATCCAAAATGAAGTGATCAGTCGGATTGTCATACGGCGCATTGGGCTGCACACCTGTAAATGAGAATCCTCGCTCTGTGATGAATTTATTCCACTTCTTGTTCTTGAGCCGAGCTGGCTCAGCGAAAACCATCCCTTTGACGGTTTTTCCGT
The DNA here is from genome assembly GCA_905231905.1 of Symbiodinium pilosum. Classification (NCBI taxonomy): domain Eukaryota; class Dinophyceae; order Suessiales; family Symbiodiniaceae; genus Symbiodinium; species Symbiodinium pilosum. Next base: position 44,840 of record CAJNIZ010001547.1, read on the forward strand.
CGGTGATCAGCTGAGAAAATGCCTGATCAATTTGCTCAAGGTTGTGGGTGTCTGCGTCCACGAGAAACTCTGTAGAGATGCTTGTGTTGGAGATGCATCGAGCAGAAAAACTGACACTGTGTGGCAAATGCACTGTACTCATCCTACGCCAGCCACGACGTCGCAAAGTAGCGCCCATCGACAATGAGCAGCGCCAGGCTTGCAACATGGCGTGTTATTGGCTGTTGCGGACAGCGGTGTCTGCGAGTGCCCATGTGCTTAGATATTGCCGTAAAATACCTCTAGGACACTTGACCAAGCATGGATGCACATTCAGGCCTCTAGTTCTTGGGAGTTTTTGAAAATTCCTCAATGTAGTTATACTGGTTTTGAGAACCTAGGCCCTGAACCCTTCGTGGTGGTTGCTGATGCTGCTTCACTTGACACACCTTTTCAACTACCAGCCAGGCGAAGTAACTCGTCATCTCATATGATCCCTCCTGTGAGTTATCTTCGGCTTGTCTTTTGCTTTGAGTGCAGTTTTAAGTTTGCAGAGTAGCTCCGACTCCGACTCCTAAAGCCTCTGTTGAGGAGTGAAGATGTTGGGCTTGTCCTTTTCGTGGCATCGAGGCCATGGACGCAGGCTTGGAGGGCTACCCTGCCCATATCATCGGGGTGAGGTCCGGGGATGAGGTGAAGTCCCTGCCCAACCAAAAAGACTCGGCAAGCTGACGTCACTTTCGTCCTTGACACCTAGGACTCGGAACCCCAAGCATCAAGTGCCAAACGCGCAAACTTCGCCCCAAGCCGTGTCCTGCGACTTCCTACACCCAACGGATACTTTAATTTGGGCTTGGATTCTGAGGAAAGTCGGTTACGGGGGCTCCGAACTGAAATCCTCTGCATGCGCCCTGCTGCTTCTCTCCAGGACCCCGAAAACCCCCCAAGACTAGCCCGTGAACACTATTCTCCCAGTAACGAAACAAGCAAACTTGGCCCTCGCAATGCCCCTCAATCAGCTGAACCAAAGAGCCAAAAGATGCTTTCATAAAGTGAGAAAGAAAAACTGTGGCTGCGACCAGTCGGCGAGCAGCAGTCAGTGAGCAACATGGATCCGGACCTCATCAGCACAATTCCAGTCAACTGCGTCCATCCACATATCAGCTGCATTTTGCAATTGGGACAGGAGAAGCCACTGGCACATATGCTGGGCTTGTCACTCGTATAGATCACTTGGACGCTGAGCTGTGGAACACAATGGCAAGATACCAGCAAGTGCTACGAAGCTGACGTCTGCTCGTATAGCAGAGAGTCTTAGCCCAGCTGAATTTGACAAGGATGCAAGCAGCTCTACTACCCGGGTCCCTGGCGCATCAACACAGATGATGTAGTGCGTGGGTCTCAGCTGCTTCCTTCTCTTCTCGGCCCTCTCCTGAAGCCCAAAGCGGCAAAGGGTGCCAGTGATTTCTTGCACGTTGGGGCTGGCTGAAGACAGTTCATAGCCCTCTCTTGCCATGGACAACTTCTACCTGCAATCAACAGCTATCAGCGATCAGAAGACCTTACACGCAGCAAGCCAATCCCCAACAAGCATTGCCTCCTCGATTCTGATCTCTTCCTGGCGGTTATGGGTGCACGGATCACGCACTATCTCAGCTGTCTGCGTATTTGAATGAAGCTCAGCACCAGCACGCACAGCAAGTTTAATATGATAAGGATTTCTACCCCTTCATGGACCGCATCAAGACCGATCTCTGGGACCGAAACAACCGGGTAGACCAACGAGCAGCTTTCCAGCGGAATTCATGCTTCGTCACAGCAAAAAGCCAGAAAGACTGTGGCTGCACCATATCTGTATAGCAGTGTAAACTTTCATGATAGCTGCTGGCTTCAGAGAAATATGCAGCTGCTACGCCTGCCATTCAGGCAGCCGAAAGAACGAAGTGATAAACCTCGAATCAAACAACTTCTAGGGGCCTGAGTTTGGTGATGGTTGATGAAAATGGAACGGTGTACTGAATACAGCAGACCGGAAGCCTTCGGACACAAGAGCCCGTTGGACAGAACAGCTCACACCCAACTCTTGCACTTTGAGGATCCATTTGGACAACACACAAGCGCCTTGCTTTTCCCGAAGAAGACCTCGTTGCTGGAACGGGCCTCGCATGGTGGCCGCTTGTGCAAGCTACAGACATGCCTGGTGTCTTCTTCGCGCTTCTTCCCCTAGAATCGCGCATCAGCTGAGCAGACGGGACTGGCCTGTGCTGGAGAGTCTGACATCTTCGATCCCTTCTGCGCCGTCTTCTTGATCGTCTTAGTGCAAGGAGGCTGGGTGCCACCGAAGACAGGGCTGGTGCTAGAGCTGCAAGACCTGATAATTAGCAAACATCAGGCAGCCTCACAGGCACGCCGAAGTTGCTTGCTTAGATGTACAAACTTCCTGTGGTCCTTTTCTTGTGCTGGTCAGGAAAGGTCCACTGCCAAGCCAAGTCACCTGAAGGACAAGCTTGTCCACACTCCCATTCTTGGTCGTGATGTCTTTCTCATCTTCGGACTCAGTTCGGTTGCGAAGTGATGCTTGCTGAAGTAATTACATCTTTCTGTTCAAGTGGAACATCTGTTGGTATGAGACCAGTGGCAAACTTAGTAGGCTATGATTTGGGCCATGCTGAAATGACAAGCCATCCGAAATCAAACATTTAGAGCACCTAGAATCAGTTCGGGACTGATATCAACAGCAAAATTATAGTAGCGACAGTAATAGTAACAGTAATAGCAGAAACACTAATGCTCATACTGATAGTGTTACAATTACTCTCACTCCTATTATGACGATTGCTATTCCTGCAAGTATTTCTGTTACTATGACCTCAAGTGGCCATCCCCAGTACGCGCCGATCTCGAAAGAATAGTTAGTAAAATCTCCTATTCCAAAACTATGCTTCAAGAAAACATACATGATGCCACGCGCACTGCAACCCCGTCACAATCCCCTTGGACAGGTTCTGCTGCCCCAAGCATGTCCAAGCCCATGGCCGAGGAGGAGTACTCCACGCCCTTTGCAGGGGCTGACGAGGCCTGGGCCGCCTTGCATCACAAACGGGTGAGAATGAGAAGTTATTGCCATCAGGGTCCGGAAAACTTCCAAGCAGCTTTAACACAAATTAAGCAGCGATGCTGCAGCGATAGGAACGAGTAACAACCCTGATGGTAAGACATGACTGGCAACAGCAAGACTGAAGAATAAAGCGGAAGTTGCTGGTAGCCTCGATTTCCCAACATCAATCGCTTGAAGCCACACATACACCGCTGAAAGCTTGCAAACACCAGATTGCCTTGCCACTCCCGGATTTTGTCTGCTTGTTCTGCCTGTACCACTCTTCATCTTGCAGCCTCAGCCACAACAGCCAGGACGAAGCCAAGGCTGCTCAGAATCTTGCTTAGACGTGCTTTGATTGTTGGCTTAGGGTTGGCACACTCCAATACGGACATGCAGCATATTAACCTGGCGGATATCCTCTCGCCCCTGGGAGCCTGGCAAGGTTCTGAACCGACTTTCCGCCTCCCACCTTAGCACTGACGCCAAAACGCAAGTCAGAACAACACGCTGTCAAACTACAGACCATAGTCCACGTCAGTGTGAGCTGCTGCAATACAATCCTCAGTAGCTGACCGCTCTCCAGCGCATTCCCACTTCTTCATCACATTCCTGTGACCAGGCCAAGGACACAGCACTCTCTACAAGCTTGTGCCAGGGCAAAGGGCGGCCAGAACAGGCTGTTTCGGGGCGTTTGCTGCTCGTCTCTACCCAGCTCACTGCAGACAGTATAGGCCAAGCAGCAACATCTAAAAGATTTTGCAGGAAGGCCCTCAGGCTTAGTTGAGGGAGATGCTAGAGACTAGATGCAGTCCTTGCACCGTGTCTGAATAAAATCAGCTGACGCAGGCGCCTCTGCCCGATATCATTCAATTTGCTGAGGCGGTATGCAAGGTCCTGTCGTGATGAAGGCAACATGCACTTTTAAGAAAAATGTCGATCTTGCCTCAAAGTCACTCTTCGCAGCATATGTGCGCGCCGGACGCATGTGAATGGGTCATAGTCATAGTGTGCAGATGCAATATGTTCCTCGTTGGGCAAGAATGCTTAGTGAGCCTGCCTCGTCCAGCCTGAACTTTCTGCAGAAATCCTCCGCTATCTTCTGCACTTTTCTCCTCAGTGAAAGGCATTGCTACATGGACGACAGCTCATCGGGTGGTGATGCTGGTGGACATGTGCGGAATGACCATTGGGGTGCAGCTCTCTACCGCCATGCGCATACCAAGCAAAACAGACCTCCACACAACATGCTGCCGACCCTTGTTGCGCTACAAGGCATCCTAAGCTGAATCCCAACGGCAGGACAGGCTAAGGGCCAGGCTGCATGAACTTTTTCACCTCGCCTGCGACTTCTCCACTGCTACGTGAACCCCCCCTCCCTCTCGCTGCCGATGCGGTTACTGCTGATCCTCCTCCTCCTCCTCCTCCTCCTCCTGCTGCTCCTCTCCTGCTCTTCCTCCTTCGCGTCCTCCTCCTCCTCCTCCTGCTGCTCCTGCTCCTCCTGCTGCTCCTGCTCCTCCTGCTGCTGCTGCTTCTGCTGCTTCTTCTGCTTCTTCTGCTCCTCCTTCTGCGATTGCTCTACCACTGCCGCTGTTGCCACTGTTATGGCTGCTGCTGTCACCAGATTTTCTTCCTACGCTCCGACTCCTATGATCATTGACTAGACTTGCGCTGTCGTTTGCCCCGGCCAGTCAACCTTTTTGTAGGACCTCAAGAGAACAAAGTTCCACCTGTGAAAATGGGAGCCCCTTGATTCGCCTAATACGAGAAGAAATGTTAAGAAATCATTTGCTTGAGTAGATGCTCAAGCCCGCATGCAGAACAAGGCTCCACTTTCACTTGTTAGCAGTCAGGCGCCTGAGAGCCAATCTTTCGGTTCTCGTTGACGAGGCAGCGCTCTCTCAAACCACTCCCCTGCAAGGAGCATCATGATCATGATTCTGCGACCAGGTCAAGAGCCAACGTTTAGGACAACGGCCATCAACACTAGCAATAGCACCAAAAACAACACCATTTCATGCTGGTAGTGGCATTATAGTAATACCGGTAAGTAGTCAGAATGATGTCGAAAACTATCCCTGCCTTCTTCCTGAATGACATACTCCACTTCCTGCGCAACCGCACATAAAACAAATTGTCAGGCCGCATGGGTCTGGCTGGGTCTTGGGCATATGGTTTTTTGGTTGAGGTTACTAATAACGGGATACCATTCTTATTATTGTCATTATTACTATTTTCTTAGTATGATTATTCTTAATATGTTTAATTTTCATTATTACCGTTCTTATTATTGTTCTTAATACTATTACTACGACATGGCCATTAGCAGAGCAATCCTCGGCAGTTCTGTCGTGGAAGTAATCCATGACCTGCGATGTAGGTAATCCCCGAGGTAGTTTGCAGGGGGTGATTGCACTCAAGTTCAAGATGCTCAGGTCCGCTTCACTTTTCCAGCACTAGCTAGAGGCAAACTTATGGCTCTGTTCTGTAACATGACCTGCAATAAGATCAGTAAGGCAGCCCTTCTTCGCTAATCCTCACTGCTAGCTCTACCATTACCTAGGGATTAACAGCTCTGAATCTAGAAACAACCGACACTTCTTTGTGCTCTTACAAGTTGATGAGGCTCAAATTCTCAGATTTCAACTCTGACGACAACTGCCCCTTCACAATAAGCAAACAAAGGTTGCCAAATGTTGGCAGCGTTTAAAGGATCAAGCCTGCCGCTTTGCATCAGCTGGGATGCTCAGCCTCTGCACCTCACTGACAGTGGGTACGTGGATATGTCCAGCATGTGCAGCTGAAGGTTAGCTCAAGTGCTGAAGGAAACTCTGCTTTGCACCCATCACAGCAGTGGCGCTTCACCAAGCAAAAGAGAGAATATGCTAAGATACTCGGTCAAGGGCAGAGAGAATTTATTGCATACAGAAACTGAACTCCCGCCCCACACGGAGCTAAGCCATGCACCCACCTGTCTGCTGCCAACTGCACAAAGTGCGGGAGCTCGTGTCTCCTGCAGAGAGCATGCCGAAGCGCTGGGCAATCCTGACTGATCCAAATCACGACAAGTCTTGCAGCCAGCTGAGGCAAAAGCTTGGCGTCCACAAGCTCTTTCCTAGCAATCTCTGCAATCTTGGCGGGGGTTTTGCCTGGAGCTCAGCAACGCCGAGTCAAACAGCAAACACAAGCTACCGAGCTTTCCAGCGCACGCAACCCAACTCCCGACAACCCAGGTGCCCGACCGACGAGTGACCGAGAGCTCTCGAGCTTGTCAACCTTGCTAACTTCAAAACTTTCAGGGATCACATGGCAGGATCTGAGTACTGGCTCTGAAATCCATGAATACAGTGCAACCCCTGTACAAGAATTGACTGGTTAACCAGTGCAGGGGCTACGTCGGCTGGATAACACGAAAAAGTATTTGCTTTCAAGCTAAGAAATGAAGGGTACCCAACGANNGGGCCATTTCTTATTTGACTCTGCCCTAAAGCGGTTCCCCAAACCCAAAAACAAGATATGCGAGGGGCTGTGTTTCTTATTGTGGTGGGTTTCCAAGCCCACAAAACCCCTGAAATAAGAAATGTAGGGGGCTACGTTTCTTAATTTGGGGATGTTCACCTTAAATGTTGGTGGTTTCGTTTCTCATTTTTGGTCTTTTCCAACCTTCGAAAACCTATAAAATAAGAAATCTAGGGGCTGCGTTTCTTATATTGAATGTTTCCCAAGCTTCGAAAACCTGTTAAATAAGACACCTACCCCCTATGCCCAAGCCCGCCACTCAGATTCGGGATTTTGCAATCCCCAAAAGCCTTGAAAATGAGAAGCGTAGGGCGTAGGGCTGCGTGTGTTGTTTTGTGGGTCTTCCACGCCCGAAACACACCAAAAATAAGAAATGTAGGAGGCTTCGTCTTTTATCTTAATTGCGCATTGGGGGTTAGAGGCTCCATGGCCTAATGGATAAAGCGACTCTCTCAACACCAGACTTGCCGACGTTGATTCGCTCGAACCCCGGAATAAGAGATGGGCTAAGAAATGAAGGGTACCCTACAGCTGGGGCTCTGGCATAATGGAAATGTGAAGACACTTTCTAGCTAAGAAATGAAGGGTACCCTACGCCCGGCAGACCCATTTCTTATCCCGGAGATGCACTGTACTTCGTGCACTCTTTCGCCCACCAGGAGCACTTCCTTCCAACGTTCAACTGTTAGGCTTCCTGTCAGAGCACGACATTGATCTGATTGCCAGTGTTCATTCAAGCTTTTCCTTCCTTCACGGTTTGCATGAAGGCGAAAGCAGCACCCTTCCACGGAGTCGAACTTCAAGTCTTCACGACCCAGCAGTCGTAGCCAGCTTGTCACCCTTTGCACGCTGACCCGTTGTGAAACCCTACAACTATAACACCAAGAGATCGAATTTTGACAGGTGCGGACTTGCGGCCAACGTGATTACACCGAGAAGGCTTGAACCACCGAAAAAAGAAAACGGATCAGAATGGATGAGACGGATAAATGACTTTCATCGCTGCCACTCAAGTATCCGAGGACTGTGCGGCACGCGCTGCCGGCTCGGCCTTACTGGTTGTGAACAGCTCCCGGAGTTCTTTGGAGAGCTCGTAACCTGCGGGGCGATACACATGGGGAACTTGGGTCCAAGGAGTTATGAGCTCCGTGGTCTGGAGACAACCTTACTAGCTGTCACATATTTCAATCTCTATACAAGGTCCCTACCTAGTTCGGCAAGCTTCTGAAGTGCCCCCTGCAAGCCCTTGCCATGATTCAGCATGATCCTTTTCATCTGGGATGCACGCGGTTCACAAACTCATCGACCCTCGCCCGCAGGTCCACTCTTCCAGCATTCGGCCTCGACACCATTGCCCCGTTCTGTGGTTATGATTGTGCTGGTGGATGTAGTACGAGTCATTGTAGTGTTACAGGAATAGCAGGACGCGTAGGACGAGTCGTGGAGAAGGAGCAGGAGCGTTCGGAGCAGTGGAAGTAGTACGAGCAATAGGAGTAGTAAGGGTAGCAGTGCTAGTCAATGGGAGTAATGGAGTGGAAGCGGTAGAGCCGGAGTAGCAGAGCAGGAGCAGGAGTCGGAGCAAAGCCAGAGCAGGAGCACCAGTAGGAATGTGAGGAGCAGTGGAAATAGCCGGAGCAGTTGCATTAATAGCTTTGGTACTAGCAGCAGCGACCGTCGCAGCCGGCATCACCGCGACCTTTCGAAAACTTTAAGTTCTGCAATGACAGCGTTTGGAATGCATTTCTGACGATGAGCCGGAACCTGACCGTGTACCTGGAAAGGAAGTTCCACAATTTTCTGGGGACCATGCGCGCAGCCTGCTGACAGAGCCTGCGTTGCAAGTCAGGATTTCCAAATGCCAGATCTTCTCCTGGATTCGAAAACTCAACTTGGGACTGCCGCTTCGTGCCTGTTTTTCGACGTCTTCCTTGGACCTGCGCCGTCGCAAGTCAGCTTCACCAAAGGAAATGTTGTCCAGATCGACGTCACGACCAAATCTGGCCAATGCATTGGCTGTACATGAGCCTGTACGGTACGATAAGGGCAGGCTTGCCGTCCAGAACTATGGTGATTTGCCGCACATAAGCCTGAGCACATGTGAGGTCTGAAAGTGTCAAACAAAGCCAAGCAAGATCCAGCTCACACAGGAACATTGGAATTGGACGTTTTGTTCCTGTTAGCATCTGAACGATTTACGTACTGTGAGCAGTCAGAGGGTCCAATTGGAACAGGTGTAACATGAGTAAAGCCCGTACATCCGGCTTGGTGTCTGAAGATTAATCGCAAACGACGTCTGCGCATTCAGCAAGTTTACGAATTCATATGACTTCATGCCCGATGCACATGTTGTTCGGGCAGGATGCGCAAGGAACTTCATGAAACGAAGCCGCGAACTCAAACGGGAATCTGTGTGCTCGCCTTAAACTACTTACGTGAGTCGCTGATCCTACAAGCTGAATCGGAGTTGGAAAGACGCTCAGCCCTAGGGCTGTCAGGTGCTTTGAATGAACAACCATGGCCGAATGCTGGCACAGGACGCACGAAGCGTAGAATTTGGCATCACAATGTATAGCATGGGCCCAACAAGGACGACGGAACTCAAGCAGTTCACAAACGAGCTGGGCAGCCTCCAGCACGAAGAAAACTTCAAAAGTGCTGGCACTGGAGGAAGAAAGGCTTCACCACTTCCATCCGTTGACATTCTAGACCCATGTAGGGATGATGGACAAGAAACTGAAAACTACTATCTATTGTATGGATTACATAGGGGCTATATAGGGATAATAATTATAGGCGAGCCAGGGGATAGGCCATGCTCGAACACGAGGGCACGACTTTCTGTCTGCACCAGCCCTATGCCACCCAATTCGCCATCCCAATCCGAGACTCTCTTCGGTATCCCTCCTGTATATGTATATATATATATGTGTGTGTGTACACGCATGTGTACTTGTTAATTTGTTTATGTATGTCCATGTGTTTTAAATGTATGTCCCATACGCTAGGGGACACAAGTTACATATAGATATGTATATATGTATATGTGCGTGTATACATCCCCCAATGTATACAAAGATATACGTGTGTAAGTACTATCTTGGGACCATCTGCTATGGATCTCAGACTCTCGCTGCTGCATCAGGGTGGTTGAAGGTCACAAAGGCAAAGCCTTTGCTACTTCTTGCCTCGGGAAACAGCAGTGTCTCTTTCAATTCATCACTTGTGGGCTATCTTATGCTAACGGGGTAGGGGATCTTTTCGCGTGTATAGTGCTGAGTAGTGATCAGTGGACCGGATCATCAGCGGTAGGACATGCCCGGAGCATTAAACATGTTGCACAAGAAACGAAACGATGTCACACCTGCTCGGACTCAGGAACTTCGCCCTGCTCTTTTGAAGGACAACATGCCAAGAGTCCGGCAGCATCTGTCGCCAGCTTTGCTTCTTGCACCGTGAACTGCTGCGGAAGGGCATCATTGAATGCCTCGTGCAAATGCCAAACACAGCAGCAGCTTCCAAAAATGCAATGAGACTCACAAAGCTTTAACGCGCTGCATCCCGCGTTTAATGCCTGAAGGTCAACTGTAACTGTAAACGAGCTAGAAAGTCGCGGATTCCATCATAGGTTCTGGTACATTACAAAGCCAGAGATACTCAAAAATCACTTCCCACAAAAGCGCTATGTTTGCCACAAAAGTAAGGTTGGTGAGGCAGCGAAGGGCCCTCTAGAAACATGATGTCGGGCGAAAGCAGCGCCAGACAGGAGCAGGCCTCCCGTATCCTTTCCTCCGTGGTATACCTGCAAATCTGCCGCGTGATCAGGGGCGAAGCAGCACACAAGCAGCTCTGCTTGAAATGTAGAAAACTAGGCAGCAATGTCAGCATCTTAGTTCTGTACGTGGTGATGTTTTTCACCTCAGCTCGTCAACAAGCTGCCATCATGAGCAATCGAGCCCCGTCCTGTGTTGGCATGCGCTGAAAGGGCCCTTCAGATGAGCCGTCTTGTACAAGGACTCAGGTCTTGCCAACTTGCTTCAAACTTCAAAAGCCTCACACAACACCACTGTGAGATGCATGATCACTCACTGCCAGAGATTTAAAGCCCTGACGCCAAACGCAACAAGACTAGGCAAGGAAGAAATGCAGCTGAGAGTTTGGCACGCACTTTCCTGTCCTCCAAGGGACCCACACACCGATCTTCTGCGACCTTGGCCAGACGTGGGTCGCAGTTTGGGTGCTCAAATGTCCTATCAGAATATGTTGAACGATTTTGTTGACCGGCAGGTTCCGTGCCCGCTTTGGCGGCCAAAGCTAATACTCATCACGGGGTCTTTGCATGCAGGTCACCCAAGCAAGCCTCGAACATGCAGGTGACCATCTTCTCAGACTGAATATGTCATATGTTGGCACATGCCAAATGTAAAGGCCCCTGGGGTGGCTCGCTGGTTACATTGACCGGGGACAAACCTGACAAATCGTGTGAGCCTGCAGGGGGGTTCCGAAAACTGGTGCAACCCTTTTCAGAAACGGGCATCTGAATTCTCCCATGTCGGGCTCCAGAGTGTGAAGCTGATTCCCTCTGAGCTTTCAACGGGTCGCCGAGGCGGACGCCTGAGGCAATACTCTGGATCAGGCATGTACTTGCTCCCATCTCTCCTTGGCAATGAAAAGCCCCCTCCCGCCTACTTGCTTGACTCATAACGGAATATTGAGCACAGTCAGAGGAGTGATATGTCTCAATGCTTGAGCGGGCCTCGCAGAACTTCGTTGAGACTGCTGCTGGGCGTCGTGTCCTGCCCAGGTAGGTTACTCCGTTACGCAGGAAGATGACTGAAAGCTAAGATTCGTATGAAGGGCCCGTCCCGGTCCTGGACCTGCCCAGCTATCTTGAGGCTCGCGACAGCGCTGTCGCGGGTTATCCTGCACATTGGATGTCGATTCCGAGCATACCAGCAATCAGCTGGAGAGGCTGAATTGCCATGCTTAAACTAGAATCTTACATGTACCCGTTGACCCTACTGAGCTTCCCAGCGTAGCCGGCATTCACCCTCATCGGCTCTTGCCTCCAGCGCGGACAGTCAGTCTACACTTCCTGTTTCACGTGAAGGGTCACCCGAGTATCTTGCACAGCTTAGCGCAGCTTGGTGTTGTCTTCACTTGGCAGGTATACTTGTGGTTTTGACTCGCATGCCTGCCTCAAACTGCAATGGAGCTGTGTTGCTGATGCGTGCCCAAGCTGGTAAAACCTTAAACGAGGAGTCGACCGAGCCGATCATAAAGTGCGGCACCACTTCTACCAGCACTTCTACTTTGACTTCTGCTGCTACTCCTGATCCTCCTCTTGCTACTCCTCCTTCTTGTTATTCTTCTACTTCTGCTTCTACGTCTACCTCCGCTACTACTTATATAAAATTCTTACATGAGTACCTCTTCCCTTACTCCTGCTCCAGATGGTTCCAATCACTTGTCAGCACCTTGCAGGCTGCCGTGGCGCTTCTGGAAGCTGCCTGTGCAGAAGGCTTACAAGTTTAGAAGGATGTGCGTCAGGGATGACACTTTAGGGTTTTAGGCTCAGGATTTATTGCAAGGTCCAGGGTTTAGCACGGCTTCTCGGAACAGCAAGGCCCTTTTTGGATCCTACTCTTCCCGGCCACATTTAACAGAGCTTTTTCAAAGCCTGTATCCTCACGTTGCTCCACACGTCCATCTCAATCTCAGCCAGAGGTGATCTGAACTCCTCAACCTTCCTCCCAAACCCTGTCTTGCTTTTAAACTCGACCCCCAACCAGGAAGGTCAGCACGGCCCTTGGAGGAAGCTGCGCCTTGCTGCCGGGGCAGGGGCGTAGGCACTTCGCTGAACTGGTGGCGCCTGCAGAGCACACAAGGCCTGCATTGCTTGATGCTAGCATCGATAACACAGGGTTGGTGGATTGGTCGCTATCGGGGGCAAGCATCAGTCTTCGGCCTGGGCCACGCCGTTCAACCATCGGCTCGTGTCGGATTGTCCCCAGAGATCTGGGCTGCTCATGTGTGAACCTCAGGTTTCTGGTCGTAAGAACCATGTTATCTGGTGCAGTCACCTTACCCATGCCCTTGTTGCCGCCTCCCCTCTTGCCAGCAGAACATGCCGAACCTACATGCGCATGACAATTCCACGAGGGGAGTGGTGTCTCTGCGATACCAGAAAGGGATGCGCTGCAATCTGACACAGGAGCAAGAAGGCCTCCAAGGAATCCCCAAGAAGCTCGAAATTCGAGGGCCCTGGTGACGGCCCATAGTAATTCAATCAGGCCTCTGTTGCTGTGTGTCCCGGCAGTCTAATGGGCCACAGCGAGCGCAAGGAGGGACAGCAGTGAAAGTCACTTGCCTTCTGTCAAAACCTTTCCATGCAATTACGGCTTGCGGACACCGCGGAGCCCCGAGACCCACACAAACAGGGGCGGTGTGCAGTCATGTGGCAGTCATACATCGCTTTCAACGCCGCTACACTGCAAGGACGATTGTCTGTCAGATCCTGTTGGAGTAAGCGCCAAAGGAGGATCTCAGCCAGAATTGGTGATAGCAGCTAGCATTGATGACAAGAGCTCTGATGATGCAACAATGAGCTTTTATGGCCAGCCAGGAAGCCAAGACTGTCGTTGAAGGTGTGGCTGAAGAATGATTGGCAGTATTCGTCGCCAGGTTTCCTCTGATTCCTCCTGCCACCGCGGACCTGCCGTTGCGTGGCTAGTGCTTTTATGCAAGAACTACGAATGCTACCTGTACTGTACAAATCATCTCTTGACAAGCTGCCAGAAGTACTGCTATGAACTGCTGCGACATTCCCAGCATCACTACCAGCTTACTCTCTCTGCCCGTATCTGCCCCCTTGCTGCCGTTGCTTGCAGCAAGAGACTTGCAATTGGTCATTGTCTCAAACCGGAAGGCATCCAGCCTCTTGCCAGTCATCCGACACACCTCCATTCATAGGCTGCCCTGGTCACGGACAGCATTATTGGCAGCATGTCTTCGATCACACATGGATGTTGTAACCCTCCAATTTTCTGAATTGAAACCATCACGCCTAAACTTCTGAAGATGCGTTTCCCTCGCGCACCATAAGGCGAGACGGTACAGAATGTTGCATGAGAAGAGAGGCCTCCGTACATGGTGCCCACAGATGATGAGGCACTCTGAGTACACGGAGCTGATAAACGACAAGCTTGATCTCCAAATGGCTCAATGCAGCAAACATGTCTGCCAAGAACAGCTGCTGACTCGTAGACATCCTGACAGTATCTCTGAATGTCTTACTGCCGCGAAATCTACTGGAACCCCTCCTGGCTCCCTGGCTGCTCGACATCTTGGTTAAAACTCAGTGCGTTGTGTCATCCAGTTTGCAGTCATGCAGTGGCGCGGCCGCAGGCAGCAGGTCTCCCTGGCTGACTACAGCGTGACTAAGGTCTCAAGATCTCAAATCAATGGCAGGTATTTCAGATCAGGATGTCCTGCTGCCTTGGCAAATGTCGCCAAACGACCAGCGGCAAAAAGGTGAAAGTTCAAACCATTGGCATGCGGGACTGTTTGTCCCCTCCTAGCATAGTCTTGGAACGGATTCGTGGACCGCATGGCTCTGTCTTACGTCCTTGCTTTAGCGCAAGCCCTGCGGGAGCTCTACTCCCCCGCATGGGCTTTCCTGCTATCCGTTCCTACGCGTGACTGGATAGCTAGACATGAAACCCTCTGTCTTCGAGACGGGTTGTGCACATCCAAAAAGAAGCTCTCGAAATTCGAAAGCATCTCACTGCACTGTGCATGCCTCACAGCCGCAGTGTCCAGCCTTCTCTGTCGCAAAAGACTTCCTTAGAGACAATTTTGAGCCCGACGATGCGTAGCTGGTGCTACATGGAGCACGCCTGCAAATTTTTGTGGCAGCACCGAAACACATCTTAAAGTCACGTCGGCAACAACGTTCAAGAAGCCCTGAAAACCCAAACTCATGAGGCGAGCAACGCTTCTTCGAAGGTGATCTTGCCATCGCCGTCCTTGTCCACACTCTTGTGTAAGTCTTTTGCTGCCTGGGCAACTGGATCCACCACTACATTCCCGTTCATAGAGAGCGGTTGACTTTGGATGTTTACCTTGCACTGAGACAAGCCAAGCCCGTGATTGTTGTCAAGGCACCTTTCGGCCCCTATTCTCTATTACTCATCCAACACCGTGATGCACTTGATGCACCCCACAGTGTCGAACACGCGTGCGATGGGAAAGCGTATCCTGCCTGCAAAGCCTTCTCGTGGGTGGTGCGGAGCTGCTCTTTGAGGTACAGCTTCCTTGGGAAACGCAATGCAAATGGGCCCACGTTGGGCAGAAAGCATTTTCGTAGAAAACACAAGGGCAACGGCTTGGCAACGGCTCATCCTGCGGTCGACAGTTTCCAGCTGAAGCAGATGGAGCTTGAACGCGGAACATGCAAAAGCACCAACAAGCGATGCACTTCAGCCAAGGTCAGCTACAACTTGCCACAGAACGATTGGAGTGCTTACAAACATGTGGGCGTACAGGCATGCTAAAGTAGAGCAGGATGCAATCCTAAAGGGCAGAAAGAGGCCACACATGCCACCAAGTCAGGTTGGGTGTCATCTCCGCTGCGCTGACTGCACCGTCGCCATCAGCATCCGCATCCTGCCACGGTTTGAGCATGTGGCTGTCCCCTTGCCCCTGTCGTTGACCGCTCTCAATAAAAAAAAAAAAAAAAAAGCTTTGAAGGTTAGCCGCTGAATAGTCAAAGCCATAATTTCCAGAAGTGTTTGGCTTACAGTGCTGGGCATGCGAAACAGATGACTTCCAAGGAAACGCGGTGCTGCTCGCATTCGGAAAGCCTGTGAGTAAGGTACCTAATTGTGAGCGGACCTGGCAGGCTTGCGGATCAAGAGAACCCTTCGTCTGCTCTCACTACTAGAAGGCGACTTATCGAGTCTGAGAGACAACCAGCACAGCAAGAAAAAGATTGCCCTGGCCACCAATGCGACGGGCCTTGTGGATCTCGGCTGCCTTGTCCTTTGCAGCCTTGCCAAACTTGCATTTTGACGAAATATGCACTGCTGGCAGAAGCTCCGAACCATCAAGCCTTACATTTAGCTCTTCGTTGTCGGAAACGTACTGTTTTGGTTTCCGGGACATGGCAGAGTCACGGAGAGCACGCTAGAGCTTTAAGGAGCATTGTTGTGGACGTGTGTGGAACTCATGTGACACATCCTGACACAGCATAACAGCAGAGCTGTGCCGAACGACCTGGTGGAGTTCTCCTGCTTTGGCCTTGATGGCAACCTTGGCAGCAATGTCTCCGATCAGGCTTCTCGACATTCAACAGTGCATGCCTTTGCCATGTATTTCCTTTCCTTGAAGCAGGGTTGAACGGCCACGAGTTTGTTCATCTGTCACTCATGTCTGAGTACTAGCCTGCGGCACGAGGATCGGAATAAGAAAGGTAATTGTGCTTTCTCACTGCAAATGACCAGAAACATCGTTTCCAACTCCTGACCGCTTCATGATGCTGCTATTGCAACGTCCAAGCCACGGCAGCTGCAAAAGCCTTCTCTCGAACCTTGTACTCCTCGTCAAAGCGGCCGGCAGCCAGCATCACTTCCTTCATGGGCCGTCAGAATATACTCGCCGCCCTGATGCGATATGATATCCTGCACCAATAATCCCAGCAGATCTTAATGACCTATCCAGCCCGTCCCTCCTTGGCACCGGCGGAGACCGTGCCGCTGATGTTGTACTTTGCATCGAACTCTCCAGCCTGGACTCATGGCATCTATGTTTGCTGCACACTTCATGTTGGGCAGGCCCAGGCAGGCCTTGGCCCTGGCCATGACTGCTGCTTTGTCAGCGATCTCCTTGCCTGAGGCGCGGCGTGTCATGGGCAAAAGGCTAGATTTGTCATGAGCTTGTTTCGTGATCCTCGTACTAGTACTCCTGGCACTGGCAGTACTGGCAAGTGTGGTAGCAGCAGTAAAGGAAGCAACAGCTAAGAGGTGGCGGTGGGGGTGGCGGCAGGTAGTGGCAGTGGCGGCGGCAACGCCGCAGCCGCGGCCAGCATTGCCGGTGGTGCCGGCGCAGGCGCAGGCAGCGGCTCGGCGCTGCTGCTGCTGCTGCTGCTGCTGCTGCTGCTGCTGCTGCCGGCAGCGGCGGCGGTGGTGGTGGTGACAGTAGCAGCGGCGGCAGCAGCAGCAG
>CAJNIZ010001547.1:61752-106379 GCA_905231905.1 Symbiodinium pilosum
GGAAAGCTCCCAGATAAGTTTCATATAGCACGAACATGCATGTTGCTTTAAGATACAAATACTATAATTCATGTACACTTAAATTTCATAACCAAATAATAAATGCATAAATTGTGGCATTTTAAATCTGCATTCTGCTTTATAATATGCCTATCAAATTTAATTAAATGGAATAGCTAGAACCAGGATTCCTAAATGCATGTTTTTCCAGCCTTTTTTTTAATTAAAATGAATAAGTAGTTATAATCTAGTAAACCTTCGAAATCCATAAATCTAGGAATGTAGGATTTTGATATTGTTTTTGATTAAATTGAATAAGGAATTTACGCTCTGGTAAAGCTTCCAAATACATGAATCCAGTGTTGTTAGTTAAATGTAGTAAAGAACTTATAAAGCAGAGACCAGGTACACAATTTTCACAAAAATCCAAAAAATGAAAATTCCAAAAATCCAAAAATCCAAAACGTTTAGGAAAATCTTGGAAATTGTTGGATGTTTGGATTTCCATTGTGTTTTTGGATTTTACTGAAAAAAAAACAATAAAATATTTGGATTTTTCACATCTGGTAGTACAAAACTATTGTATTTCCTAAGGTTTTTTTTACCATGGTATTTGCATTGTTTATTTTTTTGGATTTGTACGAAAAACCAAAAAAAAAACTTAGGAAATACACTAGTTTTGTGCTACCAGATGTGAAAATCCAAATATGTCCATTGTTTTTTTTATTATTTTTACAGAAAATCCAAAAAATCCAAAAATCCAAAACTTCCCAAGATTTTCCAAAAAGTTTTGTATTTTTTGATTTTTGGATTTTGCTGCACAATCCAAGAATCCAAAAATCCAAAAATTTCCAAGATTTTCCTAAAAGTTTTGGATTTTTGGATGTTTGGATTTCTCTGAAAATTGTGTGTCTGCTCTTTGCTATATAAATTTCTTGTTAAATTTAATTACAGACAATAAAAAAATTGGAGGTCCCAGATTCTCAGATTTCGAAGCTTCCCTAATTAATTCATCAATTTTTCAGTCCTTATAAACCATAAAAAATGGCCAGTAGTTTGAAGGGTGAAGTATGGTATCCACCAAACAGCAAATTCATCGGTATTTACAATGTTTTCTAGCATTTTTACATCAAAGAAAGACCTGGAGGTAGATCATGGGGGGGGGGTGACCTAATAGTAATAGTAATAGTAATAATAATAATAGTAATATTAATAGTAATAGCAATAATAGTCGTCGCCGTTGTCGTAGCAGTACTACAGTAACAGCTGTTGCAGCTGTAATCGTCATTGTAACAGATTCTAATGGGAATGGTAACAATATTGGCCACCTTTGCAAAACAAAAAACGATACTAGCAGTTGTATTGGCAATAGCAGCAGTTAAAAGGAGACTTTCACAGCGCGGCCTTTCAGGATGCCATCGTGCAGCGTTGCCCCCGCAGCAGCCAGGTTGGTTACCTACTGGTGGGGGTCTGACGACTCATGAGAGGGTTGTGTTGGTTGTATTGGGCATGCCGCGGTTGCAAGTTTTGTGTTCAGCAAGCGCCGACAGCCAACATGGCAACTGCCCCAAACTTTCCCCATCTCATCCCAAGCGGCCCAGGTGGGAACAGGGCCCACGCCCAGCTTGTCCACCAATGCTTTGCTGAACAAGCAGCAGTTGCGGCGCAGCAGGTCATACTCGAAACCAGGCCAGTCTTCCTGCAGGGTCCAGGGCTAAACAACCTGCCTGGGAGCATGGCCTTTGTGATTTGTAGCGTGCATGTCATTCAAAGGCAAGCCCAAAGAAATCTGAAAGATGTACAGCACTCGAAGCTGTCCACTCCCAGCTCAGAAAAGAATGGCTGAACTGTCGCGAGCTCGTGAAAGAATGCTCAGACGTGAACACTGATCCAGGGGTGGCAAAACACTACAGTATGCAAAAGATTTGTAGTTTCGATGCTGGGCTCCTTCATCTCTTCAATGATTTCATCAATCTCCGAAGCCGACTTGGAAGTCGCACCCATGTCCAACGAGTCTTTGTATACATGGGCCTTGCACCCCTTTGGAGCACATGTGAAAACGCCTGTGCGATCGGGAGCATAGCCGTAGCTGTACTCCACGCCATTCACTTCCACACCAGCATGAAAGGCACCTGTTCCAATGGCCTCCAGGTACTCATTCACAGCGCCCACCGTAGAATTGGTGGACACATGGTAGATGTGAAGAGTGACAGGGGTGCTCATGGCGTTGACTGTGATGGGCCAGGAGCTTTCGTGTGGGCACTTTAGGCGCTCAGGCTGCAGCAGAAACAAGAATGAGGCCAGCATTCAGCAAACAAAGGCGGCATGGAACGCGTCAAGCCAGTCTGGAGTGAATTGCTCTTTTCTTATGCAGCAGGCGCTGACTCGTCTTTAAAAGTCTGAGAGGCAAGAGCACGTCCAAAGTCAGACGGTCGCTGGCACTAATAAATCAGAAGCACATGCTCTTGCTCAAATAATTTACTGGACAGACTACGCAAGGTAGTCTACATGGAGTTGCAGAATTGGTATAGGCTAAGTGGGAAGTTAAATTCAACTGAAAATGAAGCGAGCGCTCTACACAATGCTACCGCTTCTTTGGCACAAACCTCCACTTCGACGTAGCAGCACTCGTTCTACCAAGCATGTCCAATGCAGCAGTGATTAGTATTTGCAGTGATCGTAGCCATGGCTGTTGTTGCCTTTGACGCTGACAACGACAATAATTATGTTGATACTCATGCAAGACTTGTACTTGTACGAGCCTCAGGCGATCCCTGGCACTCAGCACACGATCGGGGAAGCTGTCGTGGCTGGGCATCAAGTGAAAGGGCATCATCCTCATTTGCAGTTGCTGAACGCAGACAAACTACAGTCATTAGTTCTCCCTGGCTGTTGCACTTGCGACCTCATCTTGCCTGCATTGTTACATGTTTGCTAGAACTCACCACCACCAAGGCACAGCATAGAACCTCAGAGCCTGAGAGCGTCACGTACCCATTTTTGGAGCACCTTGTCCGCTTGCCCGCGCAGTCCCTGCCACTTCAACCAGCCAGTTCCCACTGCAACCAGGATACTAAATAATGGCAAAGAGCCCAAGCAAGTTGCAATGTCTTCTGATTTTGCCTACCTCTCTTCAAGAATAAGGCCTGAGACAACCTCAACTCCAACATCACAGAAGCAAGTAATGCTCTAAGTTTTGCTGAATATGGAGTCATGCACTGAGCCTGTTCGCGAGCATCGCGCTCATCACAAGGACCATCCTCTGCAACAAGTTCAACCGCATTTCGGCATGCTCATTTGCATGGATTGTGGCCGCATGAGTTGCACTTCGTCCAGGGGAGGGACGTGCTCGCTTGAGACGGGCTTTGCGTCTACCTCCACCTCTGCAAGGGTCGGGCAGGAAAGAAACATTGTTTCTGGACTGCCAGAATATGCAGAATGACCAAACAAGAGTGCACCCTGCGCTCCTGCCCGTGCTGTGGCTGAATTGGCAGAGACTCACATCTGGATTCACATCACAGCGCAAGCAAATCATACGCCCCTCTCAGCCATACTTCTTTCAAATCGACACTCCCTTGTATTGACAAGTCCTCCACTCTTTCACCCCACTCAGATTCTACAGTGCCCTGCCACCTTCAGCTCCGGGGCAGCAGTCCAACCGCCTTCGCCGGCGACCTCTCCAGGCGCAGTAGGCAAACAAAACTGCGCTTACTGGCAGAGGAATCCTGTTCGCCCTGCACAGCCTGGAATTACTTCCGAAATTGAGGGTCCCGGAGTCCACATCAATTGTATACGAGGAGACCCGTATTCAAGGAAACTACCACTTGGGGCCAGGCAGGTCTTCAAGGGAGCGTTCTGTGAGCTGGATGTCAGCTTTTCGTTGCTGTCACGCATGGCTTCAGGTCGAAGAGCTGGGATGGACCCCGTCTCGTCACCCCGTCCGTTCAACAGCAACTACAGGAGTTTAGGCCTTGCCCCTTGGCAAAGGCGCGTGGTGCTAAGAATGCTGGTCAGAACGTGTAGCTCCAGGTCTTTGGCCCTTGAGGCGAAAGACGCGAAACTGCCGTTACACATCCTCATTGCTTTCCACCACTTTGGCCTGCACAACCACGGCCGAACCGACCACCTGAGGAGCCGCTGCGGGGTTGTACGGTGGAGGAGTGATCGTGGGGGTGTATGGAGCACTCTTCTTGAGCATCTGCCGGTACTTCACGCATCCCAAAATGATGGCGGCCAGGAGCATGATGAGGCCCAGCACTAGGACAACATCCATGAACCTGAAGTGCCATGATCGTAGTTTTGCATTAGGAACGAAAAATGGATGGCCAACCCTCTTCTTGCGCAGTGGTCATCCGATTGGGAAGGCCTACGGCGTGTACGTCGCGCTCACTTCCCTTATCTACACAGTTTTTACCCTTTTTGGTGGTTCCCGTAAATATGGGATCCCACAAAAGACTCCCCAATTCTAGAATGGGTACCCCCAGGGTACGCATAATTTTGGGATACCCCCATATGAAGGCTCCAAGACCTCCGACTCACAGGCGGGCCCTACTTGGAAGCTCTCCATTGAAAGGATTCACACTGCTGAAGGCTGCATGCAAAACAGGGCAGCCGCTTTCCCTTCCCTGGGTTTAAGAACTGAAGACACACAACAAACAAACAGCTCGAACCTCCTCCATGATACCCAGGAGCATTGGGAAGGAGTCTGCCTGAAAAGGACCTGGCCAATCTTCCCACGGCACTTGTCTCAACTGGTACCAAAGGTTCACGGGCCACAGAGCCACAATGAAGCCCACAAAGAAGCACAAATCCATGACATGGAAGAGCTTGCACGGCGAGCAGGGGCACTCCACATCGGGCAGCTCGCAGCAGCAAGGCGCGCAACATCGAGAGATGCAGGTAACCAGCCACAGCACCCCCACGATTTGACCTCGTGAGGCCCTTCAAAATAGGCAGGTTTAAAACCAAGCCAAACACCCGAAAGGTGGCAGAAAACACAGCATTGCATTGTACAGCAAGAAGCCAACAAAGTAGGCGCCGGCCAGCGAGCTCTCGTAGAACCCAGCGGTCGCATCGTACTCCTCGATGGTCATATCGGAAAAGTCGGCATTCACAAACACGACGAGCGCGATGCCGTACAAGCTCACGATGAGAAAGAGGATGCCAACCGTGATGGTCAAGCATAATTGGTACTTGGGGCTTGACCCCAGGTCATTGCAGCACTTGCACTCCCCCATACTTCCAAACAAGGCTTGAGCCGAAGTCTTTCCTGTGGCCGAATCTGCATCGGGTTGTGACTATTACTTATACACTGTTGTTCCTAAATGTAACTTTGGAGCTGCCCATGGCTATGCCCTACGGGGGGCTTTCTCAAAATGTGTGGACGTCTACAAGGACTGCTCCGAGAGTTTTCCTGCATGGCTCTCGATATATCCCTGGAAGGCCTGATGAAATCCTTATATAGGGATTTCCAATCCCAGTGTAATCGAATCCCAGCATGACTACAAAACAGGCACACAACGGACTGCCTGCCACCCACTTGCCAAATGAGGGGACCGAGCTGACATACCATCGCCGACATCCTTCAAACTCAGCAACTCGAGCATGACCAAGCACATACCAACCTGTGAACCCCTAGGCCATACATAAACCGGGCTTCCATTGAACTCCCATGTTCTTTTTCCATTTCGTTTTCCTTTGTTGGGGTAATATCCCCAAACCGGCAGGGTCCTCAGCAATGAGGCCAGAGGAGCCGCCAACTTTCTCTTCTTGATCACCCATCATCCAAACATGCCCCTGCCAGCATGTAGTTCCCATATGCACATGGAATCGCACTATTCCAATGCTTGCGTTGTGTGATGTGATTCTTGTACGGGGGCTACACGACCTGGAACTGTTCTTGATAGAATAGGCATGTCCGTCCACAGACCGGCAGCCTTCCAGATCCATCCTTTCCTGAGCAGGGAGATACCAAGACGTGGGGTGTGTTAGTAGGTCTTCATCACAAGCAGCACTACGTTGCTAAAGTGATTCCCTAAAGAACCCTGCTTGACCGCCAACACCTGAGGCTTCCACCCATCACATTGACGGTAAACTGGTGGTCCTTTTTCTTTACCTTTTGGCCTCCACCCACAAGACAAAACAGGCGAGGAAGAGAAAGCACAGGACAGCGGAGGAAGTGGTCCAAAGGCTCATTGCTGAAAGTCATCTCAGATTACTTTTCCGTCAAAGTGCATCCATAGTTCCTGAAAAACAAGCCACGCACGCTTTGCATGACTTGGGCCTGTCCACTGCCTTGTAAGTCCCGGCCAGGGACTTGTGCCTGTCAACATCTGAGCACATGCAGCAGGCAACCGAAAGTGACGATCTAGGAAAGCCGGCAACTAGGCAGATGGTCCAAGCAAAGGACAAAGCTAGCCGAATGCTACAGCTTGCTGCTCCAAGCACGGTGCCGTACATGATTTTGGATTAGCATGGTCAACCTAGTACAGACCAGCGCTAGGGAAAATCTCACCGCACTGTACTCACGCCATTATATCTCGGCACCTCAGAACACTCCGGCTGATGCTCAGTAAGCAGCATGCGGGCTACTATGATACCCTGCAACTACAGATTTCATAGACCAGTGCCTTGATGGAATGTATACCTTGAGATCGGGAGGGGAGCTTGTGCATTTTGGGCAGCAGGTCCTGCAGGCACATGCTGCGGCCGTGCGGTCCTGTGCTCGCGCATCTGAGTCATCTGGCACATGGCTAGCAGCGGCTAGCACAGCCACATCCACAAGCTGTGATGGCCATGGCAAGCATGCATCGCGGGTAAGGGCTGTTGTTATTGTCTATGTCACATGTTGATTCCCAATATGGTGCTGACAGCCCGCGGTCTTGTAGCCCGATGCCGCCGAACGCCCGCAGCCGCTGGCACAGGCAGGCGCGGGCGGGAGCCTTGGAGGATCACACGCTTGTTTACGCCGCCAAACCCAGTTTGGCTATCTGCTTGTCATCCTAAAGCCAGGAAGGGCTATGGTAAGTAGATTTGCTGAAATTTCAATTCCTTCTCATGGGACTGCCAGCCTTGACGAGTTAGAAACATACCAGCTACTAGCGAACTAGTGCTGACCATGCGCAGGCTTGGGTGGAAGCGCTCGTGGAAGTGCTGAGGGTTGCGGCCTTCAGCTGTGGGCTGCACTTTGTCTGCTCATCATGGCCAACACGTCTAGGTACGAGCAGAGTTGAACCATGTCCAATGCTGTCAAGTGATTTCAAGAATCACCAGCCCCCGTGTCGTGCTGCCGCCCTTGCCCACAGAACCAGAATGAGGCACGCACGATAGCACGCAGCTCCATGCTCGCACTCCTCAGCGATATGCAACTAATTCATACAGAATACGGCTGCGAACTGTTATCTGCTTTGAGCATTGTTTAGCACACCGGTGTGGCCAATGCCATCTGAGCTGCCTTCATTCTCCGCGGGCCTGCAAAAATTGTGAGTCTCTACATCAAAACCGATGGAAGAAGCAGCGCTTGGAGCAAGAAGCTGGAGCTTTGGTATTGGCAGTTCTAGATCCCACTCCCTACAACTCCAGCGTGGCATGCTTTCGACCGCGTCATCAGCCTTTTGGCGGAGCCAGCGTGAGCTTGGGTTGCTCATGCAGTCCGGCAACTCTGAGGCCTCAGGATTCTCCCACATATTGATTGCTGCAAGTTGCCCAGGCACGACCAAAACCTCCTCCAGGTTTAGATTGCCTGGCAGCCACCCTTACAATACGTGGCTACCACCATACGCAACATATCTAGAGCGCAATGCATGGACTAGCCCTTCCTGCGCCGAGAGACCCTTCAGGAGATGTTCGCTTGCTCGGCAGGTTGCGCGGAGGCAGAGGAAACCTTAAAAAGTGCTCAGGGAGATGACTGCGAACATGGCCACTTCACCCCTATCTGGACATGATAAGAGATGATTCGCACATTCAGCTTCAACTCGTACCGAGCATGGCACACAGATTCTTGCCGTCCGCAAGATGCTTCCACTCACCATCGCCAGCTTTCGACTCCTCGCTTGCCAGAAGTACCCAGCTCCTGGTGTACGGCCTTCAGCTGGCTATGTGCTCTTGGCACCCCTTCACAAAGCCGTCTACTGGACGAATCTTGGTTCCAGCACCAAATTTGGCAGCTTACAAATCAAAACACTTTCTGAGGTCGGCTCTGCCTGCACTGCGGGCACCGCGTCCTGTGCACTGTGCAGGCTTGCACATTCAGTTTTCAATGGCATTGGCTGTAATATGCTGTAATGGCAGCTGCAGTCCCTGCTCATGCTCAAGTCGTGTCTGCTCAGCACTTTACAATTCCCAGGGTCCCAACGACGACAACGTAGAAGCTGCAACGAACTCTCTCCTGCCGCCGCTCTCTTTGTCAGTGACGATCTGGGAGTTCATCGGGCACGGTAGCGTAACAGGGCAAACCTGACAAGCAAGCAAACTACGCAGCACAGCCGGGCTTTTGCAAATTACTTCCACGGCGAGAAGCCATGATGTGCCCACCAAAGATCTCTGCAAATGCATCCTGTGGCGCAAGAGCTGTGGGTTCTGTAAACATTTGCAGGTCTTGGGATAATTGCTGGCATGAGAAGAGTGTGTCTGACGCAGCGGCAGCTCGGAATATTTGCGATCAAGCTGCCCAAGGCATCCAGAACCGTCCATCCTGAAAATAGTCTGGACAGCCGGAATGCTTGCGGACTGTAGATCCATTTGCTGCAACCAAATTCAGAGCGCTGAGCTATGGGCATCTGCATCCACGACCTTCAGATCCGCACAGATCCTCAGAGCTGGCATAGGAAGATCAGCTACAATGTAGATGTAGACGCAAACCCACTGGTGACTTTGTTGTCACCTGCTGCCAGGCTTCTCGGGATGTTTCTCCCACTCCTCGCTTTTGTCCGACCAAGCCCGATTCCACTCGCCTCCATTGCCCCATGGGTTGCGCACCTCTGCAGTTTGATGAGTATCTTACAAGGATGTTCAGTTTCTGGCGAGCTGTTTGGCGCAGCTCTTACGTCATCTGCACTCTGCACCGCACCTTGCAAGCTCCTAAAGGCTGCAAGGTCAGTGTGCTTCTGCGCGACCCTCTGCACAGACAACCATTCGAGTTCCAATTAAGATCTAACTAAGCAACGTGCGGAAGAAGTGCACAGATCGTAGAACATTCATACCATTTTGTACCCGAGGCGGGTTTCTCCAGTTCTTAGAATTATTCTATACTTGTAACATGCATGAAACACCACATGTAGTCCTCGACCCTCACACAATCAAAGCGATGGTTTCTTCAGGTTCAGTACCTTCAAGTTACAGCCATGCCGTGTCCTCCGTCCTGCTTCGTAGCAATTCTGTAAGATGGCTATGGGACTGTTGATGCTCATATAGCGACTACGATAAGGATCCATTCCCGTATTCCCCACTGAGCACCGGTCTTACAGTTGCCCTCGCAAGTCCAAGATCTAAAGTTAATTGCTGTCGCATCATGCCTACCTGCCTCGAATCCTCACATCCCCGTATAATCCCTATATACTCCTATATGCGTACATGATCCCTTCCATGATTCCTCAGCTGCGGGGTCTGGGAGTCACACCTGGACAAGGCGCTGGCCACGAGCGCAGATCACCTGCTTCTGGCTACGGTCTAAACCCGGCCGCTTGGAAGTAGCATCCATTTTGGGATAGCTGTAATTCACCCACCTTCAAACACTACGGTTGAATACACATGAACTGAAACGAACCTCCAAGCAGGGAGATAGACGCACAGGTGTTGCAGTGCGTCTAGGCACATGTTGGTTTCTCAAGAAGACTTTCTATCTGCTAGTGCGAACTGCCTAGTGCACTTGAAGGCGAAGCCCTGCGTGCTAGCAGCTTGCGCGCAGAAGCGATAGCACTGCACCTTTCCTCCCTGTAGGTGTGAAACTGCTGTCCACCATGCATTCACAGCATGGGACCATCTTAAGAAACCTGCCGTTCTCTTCAAGAAAAATCTTCTGATCTGGCACATAAAGTGTGCAGCCATGCCTGGAGCACAGAGTAAGCGTGCTTGGCAAGGAGGCCGTCTGGGCGCTCCTCCTTCGCCAAAAGGAGCTGGCTAGCAGCGTCAATGCGCCAGGAGAACCCCAAAATGACGCAATCTTCCCAAGATGTTTTCCAAATGGTACCCATGAGACGAGCCTCAGCGCGATCACCCTGGCCTATGGAGCAGCTGATTGCCTTGGCAACACATGCAAGCCTGGCTACAAAACTGTGAAACGCAGTAAGTGCATCAAGGTTAAGGTTGGGTGTTCTGCTCAGCTCAAATTCCATGACGGCAGCTCCAACCAGCTGCGCTTGCACCGGATTTGCCGCTTGAAGCAGACCCCCGCACTCCAGAAGATATTGTGGGCTTCTACCCCTAGGACCTCCACATCTCGAATTGCAGGATCTCAGACAAACCTTCAAGGTGCCGGGCAAAGCAGGCCTGGGTGTAGGAAGCCAGTGCCTGCGCTTTGCTTCCATGGCCCTCTAAGGGCAGCAATGCCAGCTCCGATCAGCCGAAAATGCAACCTCATACATAGTGGAACGCGACTTGTATCCAGAGCAGAGCGTGTTTTTCCACTCTCCGGAAAAGAACCCACATCTCGCAAGTATGTTGCAAACTTTATGATCTCGACTTTCTGGTCACCCTACGATGTGCATCAAACGTCGAACCGCAAAGGTGGCCATACCCCCAAAGCAAAGCCAAAGCACAGACTCAGAAAGCCCAACCTGGAACATTCGATCATCATCGGATGTCTCAACAGGTCCTTTCCAACGTCCACCACGCATGCCGTCTGAACCTTGGACAGGATCATGCGAAACCCCTGCCGTGCTGCATGTGCAGAACCTTCCGTTCACTCAGAATGCTTTGCCACAAGGCATGCGCTGAAAGATTCACAGCAGAACCTACCGTCCTTGGATCCCTGGCCAAGTCCCTCCTTGTCTGGGTGCCCCACGCCACTTTGCGGCAGCTTTCAGGTTCTCTTCTTCTTTGCCGAAACATTTCTGTCGCGGGGCTAGGGGTCAAATCAGCATGCTGCCCTCATTGCTGCAAGCAGTCGCAACTTCCTTTTGTCGTAGTCAGCACGTGTCGGCAGGAACATGTTTGTAAGCTCAAAACTGACAACCTGTTCCACATCTCGAAAGCTACACACGCTTGGCACAGCGACCTACAAGCATCTTGGGCTTGCGCCGCAACACTTGTGCTCTCGGGTTGCGTGTCCGACTTGGAAACCGGCGCGGCGTTTTGCTAGGGGCAGGCCAGAGTGCCTGCTAGATAAGTACTCGCTTGATCTCGCTTGACCCTTCAGCCAGCACCGTCTCCCCTAAAAAAGAAACGGGGGACGGGGGTATCCTTCGTTTGTGCTGAAGCACAGGCACCGGACGTGGACTTGATCGGATCCAGGATTGGATGCCCCCCTTCAAGGAATAGCATGATGTAATTCAGCAACTTCATTCGCATCACACATAAAATGCTAGAGTTTCGACGAATGAAATCCATCTAGTCTTCGTCTCCTGGATGTCGCACATCTCCCAGCCTTGGGCCAAACAGTCTGACTAAATCGCTTCCAAGGTTTGAGCTCGATAGTTTCCAAGGAATGTGTTGGATGCAGCGTTCTGCAGCTCCGCAAAGAGATGTCTAGGAAACAAAAATCTCATCAAGCCATGCCGCGTGTCCACTTCTGGTCTTTATCACGTGTCCAGCGGGCCATCCACGGTTGACCTGTAAGCACCTGCACAGCATAGCTTTGCCGTACTGGGCAACACCACTGGTCTTTTGAGAGCAGGGGATGACAAGTCAGACTTCAGGATTGCAACTCCGAGCTTCTGGAACCTGCAGGCCTGCCAAGCCCAGCCAGTACTGCCTCCCACAAGCTTCTCATAGCTTCCCGTAAACCTTGAACACGCAGCATGTTGCTTGCGCTGCGTGCCGTCACCCAAAAAAGGAGCTGGTAACTAGCTGGCAGTACAAACCTGATCAGCGTTGATTCGAACATCCATCCTGGATTTGCAGAACAACTGCATCTGAAGTTGCAAGAATGTGACAACTAGAAAGAACGCTCAAAGTCTGCTCTTGATAGCCATGCAACTTGGCAAAAGCCTTCTCCAGAAGCAGTGCCTCAACAAGATTATGGGCAGACCTGGCTTGTCTGGGGCACGGTCTGAGGGCCGCTCCCATGTGCTGCCACCTCAGAGTGCTTTCTGGGAGTTTCAGACATCCTGGAGAACAAGTCTGAATTCCGATGGTGACGCGCATCGGCGCATGACAAGAAAATCACCAGCTGCAACTGAAGAGAAGCTTGTTGATCATCTGCTGCCAATTAATTTCGGTGCATTTTCTGCCAAGCCACTTTCGCCCTGCAGCTGAGCGAACAAGGGTTTGCCATACTTGTCACAGGGGATCAGGTCGTCGATCTCCACGTCCTTCGCGATGACTGACTAGGCAGAAACCTCTGCCAGAAGTAACCCTTGTGTCCGCTGGTCGGAAACTATCTTGACAAGGGGGCTGAGCTACTTAGCGCAGTACGTGCAATGACGCGCAGTTGAAGGAAGGGGCGGGCTGCGCCGCAATGCGAGACCGAGTCTATCATTGGTATGCAGCCTCCAGAGCCGACGCAACATTTAATGAGGCGCAAACTGTTTGAGGAATAACCTTGCTGATGCCAAGTGCCAAAAGCACTGAGCCAAAACACCCCGCTTCAGGGGTCACGGACGGTCACAGGCTCAAAGCATCTCTGGGCTTGTCAGTGCAAAGATTTCACAGGCTGCCTATGCAACTTTGCTGGGAAAAGATCAAACTCACAGCAGGTCGCTCATGCGCATCATGAAGGCAAGCACACAGCTCCATCCTGCCACTCGCCTCTACCTTTGATGTCCCATAACTTCACGACATGTCCTTAGCATGCGGCATCAGGAGGCGCAGGCCGGCCACAGAAACCGTTGGGCCAACCTGGTTTAAGAGGAATTAGCGCCAAGTTTCGACCGCGGTCGTTAAGACTGACGTCGTCCTCATGCCAGCACCACCGGGACAGGTCTGAGGCCATACGGTCTGGCCACTGACATTCTCGTGATTCTAACATGCATCCAGGCTGCAAACAGGTTCATGATGTGGCCAGGGAAGTCTGCAAAGACCTTCCAACAAAAAGCTGCCTGCCAATTATTGTACAGTACAAAGAGCACCAAGCTGGCTGCTTCTAGGCTCTGAGGACCGTACAGCCATCGCCGCTAGGAGCCAGCAATCACCAAGCTCACCCTGCACAATGTTGTCCGCCTACCAGGCAACCCGTTTCCGACTTCAGACATCCTGACATTCACAAAAATCTGGTGTGCCTGGATGACGGAGAAGAGCTTGGCATCCCTTCGGACATCGCTTCGTCAACACACTTGAAAGTTGGACAGTTGGCAGCGGGAAGGATGTTTAGTGCAACGATTTTGCATTTCTTGCTGAATTGTTTCCGCACTTTCCTTCTAATCTTCCATGCAGCTCAGGGTCTTGTGTAGCTCCTTGGCCCGAACCCACTTGAAAGGCTTCCGCCAGTCCTGCGGCATGCGAGAACATGCCGAAGAACAACAAGCGACATCAGCGGTTCAGCAAGGACCTGACCCACCAAGACCCACCCCATGAGCCTGTGGTCTCTTCAAGCATCAGCAATTACAAATAGCTGAATTTCACCCTTGGGCTCTTTGGGGACCTGGTCATGGAGTTTCAGCCGCACTTTACAGCTGTGGGAAGGTATCATGGACTGTGCTGTTCTGAGTCATGATACGTTTCCCGCCACAACCCACATTTTTCAAGGTCTGAATCATGCGAACCGCACTGTAGATACCACACAAAATTGCGTGCGGCTGTGCCACACCATAAGGTAGGTTGTAGGTGGATTTGGGAGCAATACCTGGGCAAGAACATGATAAGCTGAAGGCAGCAGCTCCTGCACACTGACGTTCCCCAAGGCAGACTCGCCCTGGAAGTTGGGGTCAGGGATGAACGAATCGCCTAAGCACAGCAAGATACTCCACAGTGTTTGGGATTTAGGCAGAGTGTTTCACTTATTTGCGAAGATATTTTGCAGTGAGGTTGTCTTGCTGCGAGGGCCAGAAACTTCCTCAGAGGCATGTTGGATGCTTCTATAGTGCTGCACAGTAAATCTGAATACGTGCCACTTCCTTTCTGTTCTTGCCAATTCCCTGACAACGCTTGAACCACCACGTCGCTATGCAAATCCTCCTCCCCTTGCTGTTTCCAATCTGACTCATCAAGACCTTCCTCTGTGTCTGTTTAAAGTCTCACTCCGAAGCCTGATCTTCTACGACTACGAGTTGGCATCTGGAGCAGGGGGCTGACAAGCAATTGAGGGCTGCACTCATGTCGCGTCGCCCGATCACATGTAATCAAATCTGCTTGGTCAAGATTTTCAGCTCTGCTGCTTTGCAGCGTTGGGCCAAAAAGCTGAGCCCGTGAGAGCAGGGGTTTCATACAGAGCACATGCAAAATACAACCTGCACAGGTGTCTTTTTACCGCGAAGTTTCTGCAAACAAGCTGAGCCGACCTTTTGCCAGCTTAGTCCAACATCCTGCGGCACATCCATGCAACATCCTTGGAAAACCGGGCAACTTTGTCCCGTCACCTCATCTCCGAGATTCGCGTCACCTCGGCCCACAACCCATTTAAGCGGCTGTCGGGATTTCAGCCGAATCCGCAACACCATTCAAAGCTTTAAACACGTGCGGCGTCATGCCGAGCAAAACTTGGCCCGCAGCATTTCGGAACAGCAGGCCACGAGGCAAGACAGTATGCTTGCCTTGGCTACAAGGAACGGTGTCCTCGCCCGTCCTACCAAGCGCGAGGCCACTGGCCACTTCATGCATCTGAGACACAATGATACAGAACCAGCCTCCAAGCTACCAGCAGAGAACATCTAAGGAAGATTGAAACAATCTCACAAGCCACAGAATTATACCGCATGTGCTCCATTGCAAGTCTGCAGTAAACTCGCTGATAGCTCCGGTCCTGCCTATCACGCAGGGCAAGAAGAAGAGTATCCGCGCGAGCACAGGGGTCCAGAGAAGGGCACTCGTGGCCCAGTAAACGCCAGTGGTGAACGGCAAAATGGATACCTGAGCAGAAGGAACCCAGATATCGCCCTGCTGGATGCGCGTGCTTTAATGTTGGCAGTCATTAACCCCCGTGTAATAGCAAAATCCAAATCCCAAAACGGCATTACAACCCTCATGAATCCTGGAACCTGCCCTCCCAGATTTCAAGTCAGGCTGCGCAGACAATGCCCGTCCTCAGCCCGGCAATATGACTGGAGCAGACACTCTCTGTGTTGTCTTATTGTATGTTCTGGGCCGCATGCTTAGTATCCCTAGTTATATACTTACTCGGAGACTCGGAGACAAGAAGAGTAACACATGCATGGTAGAGCCTCTCGTTTCTTGCAAAAGGCTTGCCATCCCGTCTGTCGTGTCACACTGTGTTACTTAAGAGTGCTCCGACTGCACGTGACATGATGAGATCCTTTGCAGTCTCCTGGCGTGCTAGTATGCGCACACATCCCTTGCGTCCTCATCTGGTACAACTAAAGACAGAACACAACAACAAGCAAGATGCAACCAAGCGGCCTCAAAAGCCACTCGCCAGGTTCAGAATCTGTCTTCGCTCTCTTGCCCGGTCCAATGATCATCTGGTTGACCACCTGGTGGTGCCCTATCTTAGCGCTAACTCCGGGACACGCAAACAGAAACTCCGTTGCTAAAGCTTTGTCGTAGATGAAGAGCAGGCATCTGGGTTGTTGCACCCCAGGGCCCATAAATCCCAACCCACAGTAGTCTGCCCGAGACGTATGGGACCTGTGACATGCCAATCCTCTGGGACTGCCTTTTTTGTATACCTGCATTTGGTAGTTTCCCATTCTGGGACCCCCCAAAATGGTACCTCTAATTTTGAGAAACCCTCATTTTGCGTGGTGTAAGAAGATTGCAATAAGCCGCTGGCAGCTCCAAGCGTGTCGCGTGCGGTGGCGCACAGGGGACACCATCTGGAGTCCACACACCATGTCAGCCACACCCTAGTACCATTTGCTTTGCTTGAGTTAAACTGGGCAGCAGCAAACTTTGGGACTACTTGCATCTACTTCAGCTTTCTGTAGAGAACTGGCAAACGTTGAAGTTACTCCGTATGGTGCCATAACTCAAATGTTCCAACAGTTTTCTGCAAATAGGTCTGAACCTTAACGATGCCAACCCTCATAGTAGCAAGTAAAAGGTGCCTGCATCCTGCGAGTCCTCAGAACCAACTACTAGTAGCGGCAGCAGCAGCGGCGGCAGCAGCAGTTGTAATCGGTGTTGCAGATGCCACCATCCTCACCCCTGCTTCTTCTTCCTCTGCACCTCCTCCTACTCATCCTTTCAACTCTAGGAAGGGAGGCTTGCAACCGGAAACCATTGAAGTCTACCAGACGTGTTGGTTGCAGCTTTCAGGCTGTAAATCTCGAGAGGACTACCCAAACGAAGCTGGACGCAGGGTGCCAGTAGCCAAAGCTAATCCAAAATCCTGGCATGACTTTGCCAGAAGCGACTTGATTCTACCTGAAGTCTCGGGTACCGGGCAGCCAAGTAGCGGAGGAGAGCAAGGTGCAGAAGAAGGCAGCCTGAGTCAACGAAACGTGACGACCTCTCCAGTAGGGTTATATTGGGGCTTTCTTATCCCTCAATAATGGAGAATCAAAAGGAAATTCACATGGAGAATGAAATGGAAACGTGGTTTAGGGTTTAGGGTTTAGGTTTTAGGGTTTCCTGAAAGTCGGCCGACCAAAGCGGGATGGTACTCGCAGGTCAATGGCGCAATGTACGCTGCCGACAGGTGACAGAGTTGGCCAATCGGAAAGGATGCTCCGGTTCGCAGTGCTGCGGATGGAAGAGGCAAAGTTGGCAACGAAGCCCTTCCATCTCCTACATGTGGGCTACATGGCTGCTTTGGGCTGTTGAAGCGCGCTGGGTGCACAAACAATGCACCCACACCCAGCACACAACGACAATAGAATGTGCGGATATTCCATGTGATCTGTACTGCAAGCTTGCACTTGAAAAATTGGTAGCACAGGTCCAACAAGACAAGCCCAAGCGACGTACCAGCCGAGCAAATACAAGACGATGCAAACCTCAACAAAAGTAAGAAGCAGCAGCAAGAACCGCATCATGAAGTGCGGATGTACTGAGACTCTGCAGTGTTGTTCAATGCGCGACATGTTCCGACCCCACTCCCCTTCCTGTTAGATTGAAACACTGTTTCACCGCTGAGGAAGGGCGGGGCGATTCATGCAGTAAATGCAATATAATATAATGCAATTGAGACATGTTTACGCTGCGGCCAAAGCACTTGCTGCGGGATGTCCATGATGATTAGCTTGACAAAAATCACTGCCTGAAACTCATACCCGTTGCAGCAGTTGCAGGTGCTTGCTTCTGGCGCCTTAGGGCAAAAGAAACAATGAAACGCGTAGCCCAACTTGACAGCCCATTAGACGGAAGCTTTCTAAACTGGTGTCACGCTTCAGGCACTGGGATTCAGGCTGCCTTACCGCTGAGCTCCAAATCAAGTTCGGGATCTTGCCGAGCTGGCCAAGCACGTGAGTAAACTGCCTGTGGCTCAGCACAGGTCAGTTCGCAGCTGAAGCTCTAGTCAGGCGAAACCGTCAACATCAAAACTATTCCATGTGCGATCAAGCAGCAAGTGTGGCAAGCATGCCAAGCGGCAGAAGATATCCCAGCATTGTTCTACACAATACCAATGCCCGGTGGTGATGCCCTTGGTGCTGCTTGTTGAAGGCCTTCCATGCTTTTGTCAAAGAGCATTGGGAGTTGGCATATATCGCATCCAAATGTTGTGCTTGAAAGTCTTCAACAAACACCAGAAAGCGGGTCTGCTTGGCAGTCAAGTCCATGTTCTGCACCATCGCCTGCATGGTCAAAACAGGTTGAACTTCAGAAAGGGACTGAGCCAGGGGAGATATCTGACAACCAGGCCTCCCAGCGAACATACCCACGCTGCCGCATAGATGTGGTGGCTTCGGAGGACTGGTCCTCGATGGTGAGCACCTTCTCACCAGCACCAAAGCGGTGGTAGTCTGCAGTTGCCTGCACGGGCTCCTCGGCTGGAGCGGCACAAAGACAAAGGGGGAGCAGCTAGCACCTAGAGCACTTTTTGCAGCAAGCTTCTAGTCTTCGGACTTGCAATGACCATGACCACACGTCACTGCTCTCCAGATCGCTCCCTGGATTGACAGTGGGCGGCGCTTCCCCCACGCGGTGCGACCGTGTAATGGGATTCAACGCAAGCAGAAATACCGGAGGAGAGGAGCGAGTCTCAAATTCAAAGACATACGTGGAATTGAAGGCTCTGCCAGTTACCGACTGATTGAGACCCGCCGGCATCAAGCCCTGTAGAACCTGCAGCTCAGCCCGTCGCTCGCGCAGTTGCTTGATGCGTGAGGCTGTCTCCTGCTCTAGCTCGGTAATTTCCGCATCGATGGCTGAGATGGAGTCGACGGAATGACTATGCAGTCTCATGCGCGCTGTAGGAACCAAGTCTGTGTGCCACACCCTTGAGGGCTTGCCGTGCAGGACAAACTCGTGCCATGCGGACACGTTCCAAATGGGACCGATGCAGACACCGTGTTTGGAAGCACCAGGCGAGCAGTGCACGGCCAAGGCTTCGTCAAACAAACTAAGATTCGTGCTTACCTCCTGCCAGAACTGCCACTGCAAGATGAGTGAAAGCACTTGAAAGGCCAGCCAGGCTCGAACTGCAAGGGGACTTACCTCCTGCAAATGCAGGCCAGTGTTGAAAAAGCCATCGTCGACCTCAACAGGCTCTTGTTGGCAATGAGGGTTGCATCTACAAAAGACCCTGTAGAAACCAGCGCCAGTTGCCTCCACAGCGTCTACAGGCGCCCGTAGCCGTGTTCTCTGCGTAGGTCGCCGGGCGCGCGCGACGCTTGTCTTCTGCCGTGCGCGCCCCAGGTGTCCACTGCCATAGTTGGCCTGCAAGCAAAAGACTTCGCCGAATTCGCACTGCCCTCACATCCCATTACTACTTTTGAAGCAGCACAAAGGCGCAGCTCAGACGAGTTGCATGCTGGAGGCTCATGTGCCCATCCACATCATGTGGGTTTGCGGCAGCATCTGCACTCAGCTAGAGCTGTCATAGGTGTTATCACGACTCAAGCCTTGGAGACCGCGCTTGGGGTGGGGTTTTTGACGCGAGCTCTGTCTACAAGCAGATACACTTAAGCTAGCCTGCATGGCACTTCCTACCATCTGGTGGCTGGGGATCACAAGCACAGGTTGCACAAAGCTTGCACTGCATCCCGGAAGTTTGCTGAAGATTGTCCAGCAGGATCTGCAGCGGAGAGGGCTGACTACCCCTGACCACGCTGCACATGAAGGGCACTCAAAATCCTTTTTTGGAACGAAGGTGCCCAAGCAGCCTGGGTGGCATGAGAACTGGAGCCAACTTTGCTCATGCTTCTCTGCCGTGCTGATTTTCAGAATGAGTGTGTCAAGTAATGCTTGCATCTGGTAACGAAACATGACACATGACACCTACACTCTCTTACCGAGCAAACATGGAAAAAAGCTCCAGATGCCCATGCCAACCCAGAAACGTTAATGGAGTTTTTGTGTGCTGAGGCGCAGGAATCCGTTTGGGATCCACATGCATGATGCCAAGTGATCGTAAGGGTAGCAGGGTTTTGCTCAAAGACTTCGTACTGCTTCTCACGCTTTCATGCCCTGAGCAAAGCCAAGCTCTACTCAAGCTCTCGCGATGCTTTGCAAGCCATCAGCTTTAAAAACGACAACAGCCAGGCATGCAGGACCACAACGCCATGCATACCAGAGGGCTTGGATCAGCTCATCTTAGGGGGTTTTTAGAGAGGTCTCGCCCATAGACACAGCGGCCGATCCACGGCGGACAGTTTGTACAGTGCGCATGAGGCTATGGAATGCAGCCACCACTGAGTACAAGCTGGTTTAGGCCATCCCGAAGGATAAGCAGCTGAATCCGCGCTCGCTTGCATTTCTGACGAGCACGACAACAGTCTTACCTTGCATCGTGGAAATCAACACTTATACTGCTGCTCCAGGAACAGGATATGGAGTTTGTCTCTCATGTACCAGCAGCCCCTTTGTTCACATCACTTCTCTGAAAGGGAGTGCACTGTTTCTTGTGACTTTAGGTTCCACGAGCCACCTTGAGGATGAGAGTCTTCGCAGGTGAGCTTTTTTTTGGTGAATGCTAGGCACACCACAACAGAAGTCCTGGACCCCACTCCAGCTAAAAACGAATGTCATCTCTCAAACTCAGCAGAGAAAGCCTGAAACTTCCGCATGGATATCCCATTGTCGCCGTTCAGGGAATTCAATAGGTTGATGCAACGAAAACTATATCTATCAATCTTGAAGTTCGCATGGCTCACGCTTTCAAACCCTTGGACTGAACATTGTTTGACTGTTCAGGCTGCTTGAGCAAATTCCAGATGGTAGGTAAACCATTGCGAAGGCGAAACAAGCAGTCTGGCTGCAGTCAGTACAGCCGGGAAAGAGCGCCAAACACACGGATTTTTCCTGCAAAGCGGGCAGGTCTACTCTTCTGTCGTCGTCTGCCATCCATACGGAACAAAAAAAAAAGCAACAGCGACTAAACAACACTTTTCAGGTGTGGGCTGACAACCCAGTTACAAGTTGCTCGTAAGTAGGAACGTTGCAAGGAGCAGCAGTCCTAAAACCAGCGGGGTCGTCAACACCCAAACAGCAATGCCGAGCCTCATCAAGTGGATCAAGGGGACGTCTAGCATCAGGTCTGCAGGAAGGTTGTTAGGAAGGCGAGGGTATCAGGCATGGGAGGCATCATGTCCTGTCGTCTGTGTTTTGGGGAGTTGCTATGGCGGTGAACAGTAAATTTCACAACAATCTGCTTCTCCGCTGCTCCTGCTCCTTCTTCTCCTTCTTGTCCTCCTCCTCCTGCTTCAAGGCCTATTACAGACGAGACTGACACATATAGATCAAGAGCCAGGGCAGTGGGTATGTTCCACCAAAACGGATGTAATCAAAGTTTCTTTCCAAATCTAGTTGCCATGATCAGCAGATCCACCTCTTGCTCTAAAGGGAAGGCTCAGAAATCCACTTAACCAATAAGCCAACACCTCAACTTGCTTGTGGAATAATGTCACCACTACTGGCCACACTTATTCGGAGTCTTACACATCTCACTATGTGCTTTCGTTCTGTTCTTCCACGACCCTCTCAAAGTTCCGACATCTTGCCCGCCAGCAAGAACTAAATCATTCTTGGCCGCGGAGCCCAAAGGACGTACTAAAGTGCCGGAGCGTCTCCAACGGCTTCTCCTTCAACGTGTCTTCCAAGGAAGACAGACCACAAGACTGCTGCTTCAGTGCTGAGAATTGTCACAAGGCCAATGTCAGCAAACATGCAGACAAAGCCAGTAGCGGACAAGGTGCTTGCGGTGTAACTTGCAGACTTAGACGCTGGAAGTAAATTGTAATACCTCAGCTGGACCTCCAGTTACTCCCACAATATCACTCGCTTGAGGGGAGGTTCCGAAATAAAGATTCCGGCATTTGGGGAGTTGGGAGGTGTAGCTTGACATTTCATTGCTCCGCCAGGCCTGGAGGTCCTTGAGGACCTCGCTGCACCTGCCAAACATCAACTCCCTCCTCCAGCAGGACGCCTAATTGCACCTATTTCACATGTTACATCCATGAAAGCCCCTTGTCAAGAGAGAGGGGGAAGGATGCACGAACTCTTGTTGAGGTGGCAGCCGCAAGCGGCAAGGGTTCATGCCAAGCGGCGGAGCGAGGCTTTCTCCGGTAATGCTTCGGTAGGCCTGGGGAACGGACACGTGATCAGGTGTTGACTTTCGCGTGCTACAAAGCTCCACAGAGCGGTTGCCCTCCCACGCCCCAAAGCCGGAGGAAGTGGCGGTCTGGCCGAGCATGATGAAGCATGGCATCATCGCCAGATCTGCTGGCAGGGAAAGCTCGTTGATGATCACCGCTACGCTGGCCATCCTGAGACTTGAAAGACCCACTGAGGCTTCCAAAGATCTTGATTCTAAAGAGCTTGCTCATCTTAAAGTCGGACGCTGCCGTGTCTGGACGATCCGGACAGTGGGGGCACCTCTGTTCCTACTTTTTTTGAATCCCTAAGTAACTTTACGCCGGCAGACGGAAGGCTGAATCGCTGGACCTTCGGCACACCCGCGGAGTACCTCACAAAGTCAGCATGTCGAGCGTCGAAACTGCGTCCTGACTTGAACATTAAGTGTCTGTCTCTACGGTACCCGTACTTTGCGAAAAGAGCTGGCCGGAACGCAGGCCCAGCGACATGGTGATGCAGAAGACTGTGGCTGGCATAGTGCAGGGTGGCACCTTTAGACCCAAAAAAAAGTCTGCATCCATCAGACCAAGCTGCTGAAGCAAAGCACAGCTTGCAGCCCAGGAGCTGGAAAAAGCCCTCCCCAAAAGCCCACGCCAGCCTTCAAAGGGCAAGAGATCCGGAAACACTGGGCCATTGTGAAGCCCACCCTGCTAAGCATCCGATGGCGCACATCTCTGCATGTCAGACGATGCTTCACGTGCTTCAAGGAACGCACGGTACTCACAACTTTAAGGCATGCTGCAGAGACAATCATCTGCTGCCGCGTCATCTCCCGAGCCGGCTGTATCAGGTGCATGTCCTGGAAGTATCAAGAAAGAAGGCCACAAGACATTGACACGCCCAGACTAAGTTCACCGGCAAGACACCACCCATCTCTGGCACCATGACCGGACGCCTGACTCGTCTGTTGGTCTCTTGCCACGATGTTTGCTGAGGATATAGGGATGGACTTCACAACCTCAAGCAAAAGCTGTCTCAACGGCTGCCTTCTTGCCGCATGCATTGCAGCTGTCGGCGAATGCATTGCCATGACATTCGTCTTTGTGCAATGCCGAAGTGCCCTTCTGCTGCATTACTGGTGGCACTTACCTTGCAAATCCTATGCTGATACGCCCTGACAGGATGGTAGAGAGGCTTTCGAAAAATGCTATGCACCCAGGTGACCTGGCGGCCTGACTTCTGCTGTGTTTCATGACATCAAGGTCTGCTGGAGCCACATGCGGTCGATCCGCCCGCTCCCTGAGATCCTGCAGCCTAACAGACTGCAAGATAAAGCACTTAACAAGCTGAACTCGCACGCTCCAGCATGTGTTTTACGTTGGCGCACCTTTCTGACCCATTCTGCAGCTAGTTCTGTACACTGCAAGATTTACAGCTCTAGTGACTCCTCTCGTGAGGCGCGCATTGCAGGCCCGCTTGCAACCAGGTTACTGGCACAGCTGTCAGAAAGGACTCAGAATCAGACGCGAACACAATCGAGAATCGAGTGTCTAGTCTCTTGACTTCTGGAATCACCACCAGCTAAGATCTGCACCAGAAGCTAGACCAGCTCTATGCTAGAGCGGTCTAGTGAGCTGTACGTGGTGCACTTCATCCATTCCAGACTCACTGGATTTGGAACACTTTCTTCATGCCAATAACCAACTCCCAATCCTCCTTCTTCATCTCGTCCTTGAAGTGCTCCTTCAAGGTGTCAATGCTTTCGCGAGAAATCTTGGAGTAGAGCTGGCTGGTATGATCGAAATGACGCCCGTACATGATGTGGTTCTGGGCTGTTGTCTGCTCAATTTTGACACAAACGGTGTCACCCCGGCGAGCCATAGGCACTGACTTCTTGTTGATCTCAATGCCTGCCACGTGGCCAATCGCCAAATTGTCCTTGTCAGGCACGCAGAGCGGCGTGCCTGCTCTCAACTGGCCGCCCACAACCTGACACCCCACGATGATCGGGTCCTGCTTGCGGAAAATGTGCTGCTTGTCAATCTGCAGCACTACTGGGAAGACAGCGACTTTCCTTGTTTCTGTCTTTTGGCTCTCGCGGAATTTTTCCATATACTTGGTGAACTTGTCTTGAAGGTGGTAGATGATGTCGGCGGTAAAGATGGTGACACCATCTGTGTCTGCTTGTTTCTGGGCATCAGAATTGACCTTGACATCGAAGGCTAGGATGAGCGCATACTCGGGATGCTTTTTCTCCTTCATGATCATCGCCTTCTTGACATCCTCACCAGAAGCTCGGAATCAAAGACATGAAGTGCTGCTGAGACACCCTACAGGGGGAAGTGACAAATTCCAGGGGCCGTGCCTTTTTGTGAACCTCTCCGATTCCCACATCAAACACCGGAATCTTCATGTCCTGCCAAGCATAGCTAATCCGATTGAAGCTATCAAGCTTGCCATGCACGGGGCGGAGACGCAAAGGTGTAGCGGGGCAAGTGGCACTGGCGCACTCGAAGCCATGACTGTTGGTTGGTAAACTTTAGAGCAGGTTTTGCAAATTCGTGTCACACCGATAGCTCTAGGGCATGCACTAGGATCCTGCACCCACTTTCTGAAGACACTTCACATCTCGGAACCCCATGATAGATTGTATCAAAGAAGAACATGAAAATGCATGAGCCCCTCATGTGAAAGCGTACCAGATCTGGTTGCTATGGTGGCTTGGACTGTCTGAGTCTAAGCTGCTACCGGCCCATCCTGGAGGAAGGAAAGCAAAGCCTCCAACGAGCCCAACGTGCTAGCCTGAACAAAGCTGAGGGCTCTGATTCCATGTTGTTGACACTCGTGCCACTAGATGTGGCTACCCTTCCGTGCCCATGGCAGGTGGTCGTAGGCTTTTCCAACACCCTCTAGCAGTTTACCAGTAACAGGCAGAGCTTTTGCATCCTCATGTCGAGCAGCTGCTTCTGGCTAGCAACGTTGGTAAGAGCCCCTTAAGCAAGGAGAAAGCATGAGCGAAACAAATTACTCTCGCATATGCATGGACTTTGTGGCGCTCCTCGGGCTGTGTCGCACGTCAGAACAAGGCAAAACTGCTTGGACTCCATTCCAAGCGGTTCCACAATCACAGTTCTGAAGACAAGTATCAGCAACATCATGGTGGCCCTCACATCTCATAGCGGCAAGTATGGGAGGGATTACAGTAGGACCTGGGACGTTGGTGCAGGCCTTGACGTACACTCCGGCTGGCTCCTTGGCGAAGTCGTTTAGGATACTCTCCTTGGTTGGGCGTGAGCTCTCAGGAAAGTCTCTGCACTAATCCTCACGAAATCTGCCACGAAGCAACAAAGGCTCCAAGAACTGCACATGATCTGCATTAACTACATTCATTGAAACGTCTAGAACTGTCCAACAATTACCTGTTGCCGAGATTATGCATGAAACAGACACACCTGCCACGAAACACTTGCAGCAAAGGAACATAGGGATTGCCAAAAGCAAATCTCCGTGTCCCGAGTGTAAGCTGATAGTCTATTGGATGTACATAGCTTCTTACGCGCTCTGCCGATATAAAACGGGGACCCCCGTTGTTGGACCTCCTGAATGGCACCGAAGAGCCAGAAAATCAAGTGGCCAGGGCAGCAAAGGAATCAGCGAGAGGGAGAGAGACAGCAAGGGTTGCAAAGCAAATGGAAAAGCTGAAAGCGTCTAGAAACCTTTTTTTGAACAAAGCATGGATCACAAATTATGATTCATAATTGATTCACAATAGGAAACCCAGGAGCAGCAAGCACCAAAAATGTCAAAACCCTCGCGGCAAGAGCCAAAACGATGCAAATAGATTTCTTGCGATGGGGCCCTGTCGCACGAGGACAGTCTCTAAAGCAAAGTATCCCTCTCTGGGACTCCTGGAGAGTACTAAGCCGCGGAGAACTGCTGACCCAGGCGAGCATCGAAACCTTCGCTGGCTTCATCCTTCAGCTCTTCGAGGTCATCATCGGGGCCACAAATCTGAAGAGTGTTCTTATAGGGTCAGGGATTCCTTGCAAGGTCTGCATGTGTAAAGATGTACCGCGGTATATACATATACAGACCATAGAATAAGACATGTCGTGCACGTGCTTCAGAACCTGTATGATGCCAGGTTTTCTAGGATGTACGAGGAAGAGCCCAGGCAGGACCACCAAGACTCAACAAATTTGGGGTTGAGGTAGACACGGTATCTCAAACCTATCTCGCATACTGGCGTGCCCTCAAAAAGCACCTCCTACGTAAAAGCAACCTTGTCACTGCAACTACAACAAAAAGCCTACCTCATAATGCGGATCAGTAGAATACAGAAGCTCTCTATGCCGGATGCCGATCCCTAGGACAAATCGCATTACCCCGTTAGA
Source organism: Symbiodinium pilosum (assembly GCA_905231905.1). NCBI lineage: Eukaryota > Dinophyceae > Suessiales > Symbiodiniaceae > Symbiodinium > Symbiodinium pilosum. Next base: position 88,089 of record CAJNIZ010001547.1, read on the forward strand.
TCCCAAAATCCAATGCCCCTTGATTAAAGCAAGGCCAAGCCGCAAGCAGCTGCGTGCCAGCCACAGCCTCCTCAAGGCCTGGCGCTGAAATCTTCACCTCAGCATCCACTGAAAAAGCAAACTCTGACAAGTACTTGCTGTCGAGGACATTTCTCAAAAAAAAGTGGATTCCTCTTCGAGGCATCCGTAAAAATAAGTTTTTGCGGAAATTAAGGCGGGTACAAACCTGATTGGAGAAAAAACGCTATTAGCAATGGCGTACACTGGCATCTGTCAGCCTCATCATCATCATCATCATCATCATCATCGTCGTAGTCATCATCATGGTCATCCTCGACATCATCAACCCCATCATCCTCATCATCACATCACCATCATCACATCACCATCATCATCTCTCTCTCGCTCGCAGCGCAACAGCCACAAGGCTGCTTAACGCGGTCTGTGTCCATTATTGGGCAACTCCTTAAGAGCCGCACAACAAGAAAGGGGACCGAGTCGTGACTCCAAGCGTCCCCACAATGCATCGAAACGTGTCTCAGCGTGCATGTGCATTAACTGAAGGCCGCAACTGTACAACGGTTCTTCCATGACCTTAGTTGGAACTGCAGCGACGAAGAAGTTCTGAGGGCAGCGTATGCAAAGTGATGCTGACATCGCCGTGCGGAGGTTTCACATGAGCGCTCCGCCAGAAGAGAAGTCAACCTCACCCGTGAGCAACATGAACACAGCAGCACCTGGCAGTTTAGCTGATATGCGAGGGCGTTTGCGGAATGACCACTCCATCAGCGAACTACACCTGTGGCAATCGAGACGGAATCCTTTTTCCCCCCAGTGGCCGGCATAGGCTTCAAACCCCAAGGCCAACAGCTTTTCCATGGCGGCTACCGGCAGCAGATGTGGACTCCGAATGTGGTAGCCGATAACTAGGAGTCTGTTTCCACACCATGGCATAGTAGCATGCTGTGTATGCGAGAGGAAGTGAACACACGGTTGGCAAATCCTGAGGAGTCTGCCAGGAAGGTCTTGCAAAACATGATCTCCCTGAGGATGGCGCAGCCATAGCTCCCCCCGCTCAAAGCTCGAAGCAGGAACCAGGATGTTCTCGATGGACGCATAATTGTGAGAATCCGTATGGATGCCGGACCTGATGTTCAAGGACAATGTCGCTGACGAAAACCAAGACCCTGGCGCAGAGCTACGGAGAATTGAGGTCAGTAGCATGGTCACGTATGGCATGTTGGTGGAGTTCAGCATGAGGCCTGCCATGTTTCCCCTGACATACGCCCCGGTATTGAACAAAAGATGTTGACGCATTCTCCTCCTGAAAATCACAAAGGCTGGATGGTAAAAGTTCTGCAAGCCTGAGCATCTCAGTGTACCCGACCCAGCCCTGCTGAAGCGCTAGTTTGGCCAACTGCTCACCTGCATGGGAAGGTTCATCTTGCAGCTGAGCGAAACCTGAAGGGGGCAGAAGATTGAAGCCCGGAGTACCATCAAGGACTGAGCGGCACGGCGAAGGCGAGTACAACCCCATGCTGGTGTCACTCGCGAAGTCACTCTCCTCTTCGGTATCCTCTTGAGTCCAGAAAGTTGGCTCAGATATGTCAAGGACGTCCGCCCCAGGAGCAGCTAACCCTAGGATCGAGGGCAGTTCCAGCTGGACTAACTCTAACCACTCAGCCTGATCCATGTCTACCAACCTTGAGCAGCAGAGCATAAACTATCTCCACGTGAGGCTCCAAGTAAGGCTCCTAACTGCGCATCAACCAGGACAGCATGACCCTGAACTCGCAATTGAGATCAAGATAGGTTCCCACTTCTCGAAGCCTCGGCTGCAAAGACTGGCGTAACAAGCTGCTTGAGAGCAACTGTAGAGCAGGTGTACAAGGTATTTCACAAGCCACATCTAGCATTGAGCTTCGCCAACGCCCATCAAGAAGGCATCACAAAAGCTTCGCCACGGAGTTGGCGAGTTGTGACCGCTGCGCACGATCAGTCTTAAGCTGGGCTGCTATCAACTGCGTGGCCGAGCTTGAACACAGTGCATGCAAGCTACTCAGGAGCTCGTCCGTGGCTTGGCCGCGGAGGGGAAGCTGCAAGAGAAAACCCACACTGTCTCCCTTCATCTCCTGAACAACCGGCCGCATAGGGTGGAATCTCGAGACTGTGCCCAAAGTTCGGGAGTGTCTGATGATGAGATCCAGCATGGACAAAACTTTGCCATGGGCAAGGGGCTCTTTGGACTCGTCCGGGATAAGGGCTTTGGCTGCAGGCTCCCAACGGAGGTATGACCAGGACCACTGACCATTGTCATCCTTAAGCCACTTGGCCTTCACCACCCCACTGTACACGTCCTTGTTCTCCTGAATCTCCGAAAGCCGCTTCTTCATCTCCCTGAAGACGCACTCGAGCAGTGTGTTCCGCATGGGAAGGTCAACCTCTTGAGGCTTTTCCTCCTTGAGTCGGCGCCAACCGACCTGGGCAAGATAGATCTGACCCACAACAGAGGCTTCCACATTTGTGCGAAAATGGGCAACGAATCCAATCTCGGCTTTGATGAGATTCAACGAGTCTTCATGTCGGAGGAGCAGCCGAGTGACATTGGCCAAGGATTGGCGTAGGTCACGGACTTCACTGGTGGTGCCCCAGCCCTTGTTCCAGGACTTGTCTTCCTTGATGCTTCGCCAGTCCTTGCGAGATGGCTGACCTCGCTCTCCCCCAGTGCCTTGTCCCTTTCCTCGGCCACCTTTTTGATTCGGTCTGTGCCACTTGGAGTCCCTGTCTGTCTCATCTGCGTCCCTGGCGGTCTTGGCACCTTGCTGCCCTCCCGGAGCATACGTGGCCAAGAAGTCAAAGGAAGCGAAGGAGTCAGCGTCCTGATCCATCGCCGCCATCACTGGAAAAGTTTGGAGGCAGCAAATCGGATCTCTGGCCCAAAATCTCCAGATTCCTGCCAATCAGCTGTGCTCTAGCAAGCTCGCAACTCTTCAGGGAGGGAGAGCGGCCATCATCAGTGCGAATGGAATCACAAATGTGTCGACTCCTCGTCGCCAAGATCTGCTTCAGGTCAATGTCCGCTTTCGCAAGCACCTGCAAGTTCGAGACACCCTCCTCGTGGATTCGAAGTAACTTACGAAGCTGAACACAGATGCTGGACGAAGTGAGTTTGAATGTAGCTGCAGTGACCCCTACTCCGAGCATCCCGTAGAGCAAAGAAGTGAGAACGCATGCTTTGTAGATCCTGAGCCGATGGCCAGCTCCAAGCGGCCTGTTCGACCGAAGGACCTTGTGCAATGCTTTGTAGTTGACATATGCTTTCTGGATTCGATGCTTTGTCGTCTGTATCTCGAAACTGCCATAACACAAGATCACTCCCAAGTACTCAGGGTTGTCCAGCACTGGAATGAGAATATCTTTGTGTTCTCTGCGCAGGCGGAACAAATAAGAGCCATCGACAGAGGAGAAGAACTTTTTATGCGCAACAGCTACCTTGTTGCCCTGTAACTGACAAGCAATGCCCGATTTAGAGAAATTGATCCCCATTTCCAAAGCCTCCAGAGTCTGAATGACATGAAGGAGCTGCTTGGCCGCCCTTGTCAAATCCTCAAGTGAGTGGATTCGCCAGTAGCAAAAGGTATCGTCCGAGAACAGCGTAAGATGTTCCATAGACCATCCCTCACCCAAGACGGAATCTAACTGCCTGCAGACCCTGACAGACCAAGATGCAAAAATGATTGGTGCAATGGGGCAACCTTGACGAAGGACTCTACGCATTGGCACCACTTCGCTCTGAGAGCCATGTAGAATGACGCATTGTGTTTGTGAGTGAAGATGAAGAACAAGTCTGCAAAGGGACTCTGGGACGCCAGCTTCCTGGAGGGAGATGTACATCTCTGAGTGAGGCAACGTGTCGAAGGCCTTCGCCAGATCAACGCTTGCCATTACGCCTCCGATCAGATCTCGCTTGTGCGATCCAGCTATTTTGGAGGTGAGGTCGGAAGAATAAGTCTCAAGCATACCCCGAACAGCTGCACAGTGAGAGCTCGCGCGTAAAATGGCATCCACAGTACTGACACAACTCCTGTAAGCATACTGGGGACAATCATGCAAATGCCCAAGAACATATGTGGTTTGAGGTGGCCCTTGATTATGTGAAGCAGCGATTTCTGGTCAACAGACATAAGACCTATAGAGCGCAGGTGAGCAGGCTGAGATGGTGACTTCCCAGGCTTAGGGAGCCAGGCAATTTGCACCGAGGTCCACTCCTTCAGGATGAAGGGGTGACTACTGCTTAGCGAGCACCAGGAGATATTAGCAAGCTGCTCACTTACGGCACGCAAGCTCTGCTTCCAGGTGGTAACTAGGGGTGTGAACATCGGCACAGCTTTGACGCTAGGGATTTTCTTGATGGCTGAGGCCCAGGCTTCAGCTCCAAGAATCTCCCCCGCAATGGGCAATAAAGGAGGAAGCTCCGGCTGCGGCCGTTTGGACTTCCAAAGCCCCCCAGCATGCTCTGCCAGCATCTCGCACTCCTGTTGTTTGGTCACCAAAGACCCATCTTCACTCCTAAGCCTGATGCGCTGTCTTCTGGTCTTCGGACAGAGCAGCTTCACGTACTCGTACATGCCCGTGGTCGTCACGCGGTTTGCCGCATCCTCAACCAACTGAAGCGAGTCCAGGAGCTGTTGTCGTTTCTTGCTGCGAATGGTCTTCCGAAGTTCCCTTTTGGCCCTTAGAAACCTAGTCACCTCTCGGAAAGCCCTGAAGAAACCACCCACACCACAAGGCGAACAGCACATTAGGCGTTTCCTGAGAGCCCAAAGCGACAAAATGTTCCCATCGCTGCCCTCAAGTGCAGGAAGAGCCGCTCTAGCGCGAGCTGTCTGAGTCGCCAGCATTTGCTGATACATCTGTCGCACTCCATTTTCCATGCAGAAGCCAAGCTGTCCGTGCACAGCGTCGGGAGTGACTGGCACTGTTTTTGCTGGGCCCCTCCACGGCTGCCATATCAAGGGAACACTCGCCTGCAGTGGGCTATGGCCCGAGGAACGCCATCCCGCCAGAACCGTTTGTGTTGGCTGAGCCCTTTTTGCCCCTGCATCTGCAGACTGCTGCCGGACAAGGATAAAGTCAATCTGAGATGAACCCCTTGGATGCGTGTAGGTGGAGCGCTTCTTTGGCCAAGTGTTAAGCGCAGAAAGTGTACAGTTCCGGAGGACATCCATGAACAAGTCACGATCTTGCCTGGCTTGCTTGACCTGACTTCCCTGAATGACTCCAAAGCCCGCAATTCGACTCTCTGTCTCGAGACTGCAGTTGAAATCGCCGCCCATGATCATCTGTGACCTAAAGGGAAAAGAGCATAGCAGTTTGGAGAGGGCCTTCCAGAAGCCCCGGCGCTTGCCATACAGGGCCTCAAGCTTCTCATTAGTTCCATATGCCATGGCATGCTGATAGCAGTTGACCAAGTCCAAATGTTGCGTGCCCGAGAAACAACGGACCTGTAAAAGGCGTCCAGGAATCGCCTCGTGCCAGCTAATAGTGTCTGCCGTCGCGAAAGATTCGCGAATGCCTGTCAAGACTCCCGCTGAATTCGGCTTGCCTGAGGCCGAGTGCACAAAGTGCCACCCATTCTTACTCCATTCCATGGACTGTCCCCAGTGTGTCTCTTGCAGGAAAACTAACTGTATGTGTGAGTGATGTTGCAGCCACAGCATTAACTCAGCCATCACTTCCTGGGAAAGCCCACTGCAGTTCCAACTAAAAACATGAACGCGTTGACCACCTGCCTCAGATTGTCGGACTCCTTTGGGAAGCTTCAGATTCACGTTCGTGAACATCTTTTTCCCCCTGTACGTTGAGGAGCCAGTAACAGCTGCTTGGCGGATGGCCTTTTGCAGTGAACGCTTGTAAATGCTGCCATGAGCTGGTGAGACCATGTACTCCTTGTCGTTCACCCCGATTGGGGCTTCAGGCCGGCCCAAGGAAGCACGGCCTACCCTCGTGCCGACGGACTTTTGCGCGTTGTCTGATGGATCCTGTTGCGTCCGTCCCCGGACTTGGCACCGGGACGTTGTGGAGCTCGATGCATGTACACCAGTGGGAGTCGTAGAGAGTATTGGAAACCTCGACTCGTGTCTGAGCCCCGTTGTCGGTGTTGTAGCTAGACCAAAGAAGCGATGCAGCCCACTCATGGCTGCCTACTCCAGCTGCCAAGTTCTCCAGACCAGGAAACAGAAAGGCACTGATACAGTAGAGGATAGTGCGAGTTGCAAAACGCCAAGGCGGCGAGGTAGTCCTCCAATGGAAGAAAGCCCCGTGCTGACTCGAATAGCTGTTCAGCTGTCGTGCAGTCCAGTAAGGCATAAGCAAGCTGCAAACCGTACTGTCGCTGATTAGCTGAATTGCACTCCAACCAGAGACGCTCAGTGGTTAGCTCAAGAATCTTCACTCGGCAGTGGATGAATGGCGTAATGGCTGCAAGGATCTGCCCCTAGACGGAGCAAAGCTACTGCGGTCTGCTACAGGAATTTGGGCACTCGTGGCACTTACCATCATCATCATCATCATCATCATCCTCGTCGTCGTCGTCGTCGTCATGATCATCGTCATCATCATCATGCACGGCATTAAGCTGAAATGATGACAACCATTCAAATTACGAATGCTCAAAAACCTTGAGTGATATTCAACGCCTGTCAGTGCCTGTCTGGTTGTCACACCAGGCCAACGTTCCACAGTGTTATGTTGGTGCACAAAGATCGAAATCCCTAGTAATGAACGAAAAGTTTGTAGGACATGCACACAAATATGACTGTTTCGCTCTTATGCAGCCTGAAGTTCACTGCCTTGTAACGGCAACTTCTTAGCAGCGACGCTTAATGGTAGCTGGGATCGGAAGCTGACAAACTTGCCGCAACATGCGCTGAGTGTAGTTTTAGCTCTGTAGACTGAGAGCTCCCATGTCGTGCCGAGGCTGCAACTGTCTTTGCACAGTATCCAGAGAGCTACCGGTACTGATCACTTTCAGAACTCCGAGTCACGCCCATAGATGTGCTGATCTCGGCATGCTTGACGTATTCATTCCTCAGTCGAATTTGAATGTGCGTTGACGCAATCGCCGATGCCTGGCTACACGACGATTAGATCACCAACTTGGCCTTGCTTCTACCCCACGCCTGAGAGGTCGACCACAAGTAATTAAGCAAAGAATCTTTACTCTCATCTCTTTCATGGGCTGCGGCGTCAGCAACGCGCGGATGGTAGTAACGATAGGCCCACTCAAGCCAGCAAGGACGATTGTGTCCCCTTCACGGAGGGTGCCATTGAGGAGCACCACATCGACAGTGGTTCCCAAGCCCTCGATGTTCTTGACTTCAATCACAGTGCACTCGAGCTCCTCCCTGCACTCCAGCTTGGAGCCCATCAGGTCCTGAGTGAGCTTGAGGATCATGTACAACAAGTCCGGCACACCCTCCCCTGTCAGAGCGCTGGTTGGAACGATCGACACCGACGTTCGTGGGTCATCATTCTCCCAGTACCTTCAGAGGCCCCTTCCATGCTAACTCTGCGCTCCAACCAAAAATCACCAAACCTCACTGCAGCCAAAAAACAAGCTGCAGTTCAGACCCCGCTCATTCAACTGGAGCATCACGTTGTTGTAGCGCGTCTGAAACTCCATGCGCACCGATTGCTCTTGTCTATCCAACGCCTCTTGTACACTTGTGTATGTTTTTGCGTTCCACTGGTAGAGGATGTCAATCTTGTTTAAAGCAATGATGAACGGACAGCGGCGCTTCTTCAACAGCTCGAGCGACTCAACCTTGCATTCAATCTGCATCAGACATGGCACCCTCCCATCCTACAAAGGGGCATGTTGGCATGTGTTGGATACTGTCGCCCATGGCGGGCATCCTAATTGCACGCGACTCCGTATGGACATAACAAAAGCCGGGGGGGGCTGACAGCGACAGCCAGTCCGGCCAAGCTGCGGTTTGTGGCTCCAGCCCGTGCCTTGGTCACACAGCAGACTGAGTCCTCAGGCTGACTAGGTTAATTGGCAGCTGCTACTTCCAGGGCCCAGTTGTGATGATATCCTAGCTTCGGACGCAATGATATCCAATCAATCCAACCAAAAGCCAAGACACATAATGTCGATGACGAGGATTGCCAGGTCAGCCAACGAGGATCCACGCATGCGGAGGTTGTTGAAAGACTCCTTAGATCGATTTGGGATAAACTCTTGGAAAGATGTGCGGCCAGACCACTGCATTTGCATCAGAAGGTTGAATCTGTAAAGTCGTGGCCTGGCTCCCCAAACATGGAAGTGATAATTTTGGCAGGTGTCGTGGCCAGGTGTGTCAATGATCAGTAGACCCGGCACCTCCAACCAGAACAGGGATCGGACTTGGCTGCCCAGCAATCCTAATTGGGGTGCCCCTGCTAGTTTCCAAGCCTTGCTCTGCTTTGTGTTAGTAAGGGACCGTGTATGAAAGCTGTTTCGGAGCCCGCTTCGGAATGACCTCTGCCCCTTACCAGCCTCCAATTCGAAGTCCTCATCCACCTTCTTGGTCTGCTCTTGCAGCGCAATATCAGGGAAGAAAGTTGCGCCGATCTGCTGCGTGATGCCGCCAGCTTCACCTGTGCCAATCACGCATCCTTGAATTTTCAGCAGCTCAGGTTGGGTAGGTTCTTCTGCATCCCCGCACAACCGATGCGTCAATCACTGAATCCCACGTTATGTCACAGACAGCCCAACCTTCTTGCACGTTGGTTCGGCGAATCTTGTCCAGCAGCTTCGTCTTGCCTGTGTCCACGTGCCTCAGAAGATTGTCTAAAGTCTAAAGGCGTAATGCCGCCGCACAACGATCTCTCCACTACAACTCATCTGTGCACACATTCCTGCAACCGGGCACATGCAACACCTGCTGAAACTCAAGATGCTACGCCTCCGACACTTGCTTATGTTCAGTTGCAAGCCAGGCACCCCATGATGCATATGACTGGGGAGCGGTAGCCCATGAACGAAGAAGATGAGCTGCTGGAACTGCTGCTTTCATCGTCGCTCCCATCCTCGGATGCCTCAGCCTCCTCATCTTCCTTGGCGGCCTCGTCCTTTTCCTCCTCCTTTTCATCAAGCTTCTCCCAGCCGTCGCTCTCCTCTTCTTCTTCCTGCGCAACCGGCTTCGCATCTTCTTTCTTGTCTGGCTTCTTCTCAGGCTTCACTTCCTCCTTCTCCTCCTTGTCTCCGGGTTCCTCTTCCTTCACCTTCTCCGGTGAGCCCTCTTCCCCAGGGGCCAGCTTCTTCTTCTTAAGCTTGGTAGCCATGGGCCGCTTCTGCTTGTCTTCCTTTTCTACCTTCTCTCCCTTCTCAGCATCCTCGTCCTCATCCTTGTCCATGGTGAACCCGAACTGCTCACGCAACTGTGCAGCACGTTGAGCCTTGAGCTTCTGAGCCTTGGTGAGGTAGGTGCCCTCTGCTTTCTGCTTTGCAATCTTCGCGGCCTTTGCATCTCGTCGTTTCTGGCGCTCCTCTTCCTGCCGCCGCTCCTCCTCCTCAATGGCCCGCTTCTCCTCCTCAACCCGTTTCCGCTCTGCTTCTTCAAAGGCGCGTTTCTCCTCCTGAAGGCGCTGCTCCATCTCCAAACGCTCGCGAGCAGCCCGCACAACTGCGCTCTCCTTTTTGCCTCCGCCTTTGCCAGGCTTCTCCTTTTTGCTATCCTTTTTTTCCTCCTCCTTTTTGTCCTCCTTCTTTGGCTCCTCATCCTTGGTCTCTTCCTCAGCATCTGCTGATGCCCACATGCCTTCTCCTCCCGTCTTCTGCTTTGCCTTCGCCTTGGCCTTCTTCTCCTTCTTCTTCCTGTTTGCAAGAGTCTTGGCATCCAGCTCTTCCTCCTCCTTGTTGTCTCCCTGAGCTGGTTCAGCAGCCTCCTGCGTCTCTTTCGGAGCCTGCTCAGCCGTGGCATCTGCGGGCTTGTCAGGCAGAGACTCCTCAAGGGCGGCATCTAAATCGTCATCTGCATCCCCCTTGTGGCCCTTCTTCTTGTCCTTTTTCTTCTGACTAGCTGATTTAGCCTCTGCCTTCGCTTTTGGTTCTGGGGCTGATCCTGTTGCACTTTCGTCAGGCTTGCCTTCTTGGATCTCGTCCAAGGCGGCATCAAAGTCCTCATCCGCTGCTTTCTTTTGGGCCTTTTTCTTGTCTGCGGCGGACTTTGCCTTTGCTTTGGGTTCGGGCTTCTCTTCCTGGAACTCGTCCAAGGCGGCATCAAAGTCTTCATCGTCCGCTGCCTTCTGGGCCTTCTTCTTGTCCTTCTTTCCGCCCTTTTTGTCGTCTTTTGCTGCAGCAGCTTTTGCGGCCGCTGCTGCCTTTTCTGCTTCCTCGCGCTTCTTAATTTCTTCTCGCTCTCGTTCCCTGAAGGCCTCCACGGCTTCTTCATACGAAGGTGCCGGCTGACCAGCTTCTGCTGAATCTGCCAGCATGACAGCTTGGTTAGGGTCCAGCACATCTGTGTCCCAGCCCATTTCTTTCGGGCCACAGAACATGCCAGCACTTTCAATACCGCCAACTTTTGAAACCTCGACCTTCGTGCCATTTGCGGTTGTGTAACCTGGCGGTGCTGCGATGTACTTCTTGTTGGCAATGATATTTGGGGCGCTGGTGACGATTTCGATCGGATCTATTCCCGGTGCCACAACCACTTTGCATAGCTTTAGCTTGTCTTTCTTCGGAACTGGGGAAACTTCTACAACTTCGCAAACTGTGGGGCTGCGCTTTTTCTTTTCCTTGCCTTCCTTCTTCTCTTTTTTTTCCTTCTTGTCCTTTTTCTCTTCCTTGCCATCTTTTTCCTCCTTCTCGGCGCTCTTCTTCTTTTTCTTTTTTTCGCCAAACATGGCCAGCTCATTATCCACAGGCTCCTCCTTCTTTTTCTTCTTCTCTGGGGACGAGTCTTTGTCAGCCTTTTCCGCCTTTTCAGCCTTGTCGGGCTTGTCGGGCTTATCTGATTTGTCCGGCTTTGCCGCCTTGTCCGTCTTGTCCGGCTTCTTGGGCGGTGGTGGTGGCTCCTCCTCTTCTGACTCCTCCTCTTCTGACTCATCTTCGTCAGAGTCCATCATCATGGCAAACAGGTTCTTCTTCTTGGGCGCTGCCGCAGGCTCACTGCTACCAGAATCGCTTTGCTCCTCTGGCTCGTCATCGGAGGATGGCGGTGTGTCCGCCTTCTTGTCCTGTTTCTTCTTATTTGCGGGCATGTTGCCGCTGGAAATGCCTCAAAGGCAAATCTGTTCCTCGAGAGATGAGTCAGGGTTGCAATCTGGTCTCGCCCGTTTGGACGAGAAACACTGGGGCCACGTTGACACCAACTCGCACAACTACACGATTATGTGCTGCTGTCTGGTTGCGTACGGATCTCCGTGCTGAATGCGTGAGGGTTTGAAGCAGTCATGATGGTATGCTGGGAGTGGTTTGCACTTAACCTGCCTTCTGTGGCAAAAAGCTGTGATAGGAGCCAAACGGCATTAAGTAGCAAGCAATGCTTTGCTCCCATGCAATTCACGAAGCCCAGCTGAACAAGCGGACGATGGCATTTGTGCGGTTTGCCCACCGGCTTGACAGCTGGAACAACCCTCTGCAGAACGCTGTACGAACCAAACGTTCAGAGCTTTTCCAAATCTGCCAACACTCGTCATTACAATACGTGCAATAGCTGGAGATCTGCCTTGCAGCACGTGTTGCACGGAGCATCGTTTGGCACTTTCACAGACAGCAAGCAACCTCTGTGAATTGCAGCGTTTCCAAGTTTGTGCCGACACTCTGCATCACAGAATTTGAACAGCAAGCACGGCAAATTGCAGCTTTCGAAATCCTGCAATACAGCGTCCATTCACTCAGTGGGTTCTCAGCAAGAAAGACACTTAGCCGCAAGATGACCTTGTCAATGGTTTTCTCAAAGGCAACATGTAATGCAAAGGTCCACTTGCTTACTATGGATCCGATAGTGATTAAGGCAGTTTCTTTTCTGGCTGTTTTTGTTTTGCTGGTCACCATGCCATTGTGCAAGGAATCTCCAGGATTTCAATCAAGTTCGGGGGCTTTCCTAGGATTATGGAGGGTCAGGAGATTCTGGAAAGTGAATGAAATTGCCATATCCTGTTTTAGCATTACGCAGCACAAAAGCCAGACAGCCAAGAAGCCAGATTCGAGCAAGCAAGGAAACCGAACAAGAAGTAAAGAAGCTAAAAACGACAAGCCTAAACAGCCCTGAAGCTTGACAAACCCTATAATCAATCATGTGTTGAATGCGTTTGGAAGATCCAGTCCACGTAAGGGACCTTTACTGCTCTGAGCTAGGTAGTGCAATCAAGCAATGAGGCTGACTCGAGTCCTTGGGCCTTGGGGCCAGAAAACGCTAGCACAGGTCAGAGGATTGTGAACATGCAGCATGCATGGCATTGCCAAAGCAAAAACTCCGACAGCTCCAACTGCCTGGATCTGCGTTATTTGGCCGGGAAATGCCGCATTTTGAACTTGCATGTTTGGCCCTGGATCGTATAAACAACACATCGGCAAAAAGTAACAAGAAGCAATGAATATGAAACTCCTGCTCAGTGCAAAAGCTTGCTACTTTGTTCCAATCTGCCCGAAACCTTCACCATGCAGCGCAAGCTAAAGAAAAGGCAGCATTAGCTGCGACTGCGTTCTGCTGCAACCGAGATAGCTACGGCCCCATCCTCAGCTGTTTGGTCGTTGCATTCAGGGCGACATAGATTGGAGGCCATCTGAACCAAGCGCAATGGTCCTTGATTCACTCAGGGAAGTCGATATACGTCTGATCATAACACTTCAACATCAGGAACAGGGACTTGGAACAGAACATTCGCTTTTCGGAACATTGGCTACAAGACCGTATACAAAACTTGTTATACAAAATGTGGTAGCACGAGAAGCCCAATCCCGCAAGAATCTGGTTTCCCGTGAATTTGGACAAGCAGAACTGTTGCAGGCTAGCATCAAGCCAATTCTAAAGATACGAAGGCGGGCACCACGCCGGCCGATGTCATGTCCTCCACCATGAAAATTTCTTCCGGAAGTACCTCAGACAAGGATACCCTCAGGATTCTTAGGCTTGACTCAACCATCGATCACACGGTAAAGGGGACTGTAAGACTCCTGCCTAGGCATCATGGAAGAAGAGCTGCAGCTTTGGTCCATCACAAGGACACCCCATCAATACACTCACCGACCTCTCATCAATAAACAAATCCGAAAATCAAAAACTCCCTCAGTATAGGATTTGGCGCTTCACTCTGGCTGCCCCGGTGCCACACCCTAAATCAAAGGCTATTAGCCGAGAAAGGTTCTGAGCACGACACGTAGCCTTTCTCTCAGAAGAGAATGAATGGAGAGAAACTGAAAAGAAATTCATGATCTGATGAGCACCAAAACAATCAGGATGCAGGAAGGACTGCTTTACAAAAAGCAGAACAAACATGTTCCGAAATTCTGCGGCGGTACAATGCGCAGTCACGAGTCATGCCTGAAAATATCTCAGAGCGGGGAACACCATCTGATATCATGTGCAATGCCGAATCCTGGGATACAGCAATGTCATCAAACTTTGCAAAATAATCACATGGGAGCAGTACGGACAAAAGCTGGCACTTTATGACTTCATGATGCACACACGCGCGCCGACTCCAACAATGTCACCCTGGCGCCGCAACACTAAACACCAAAATTAAACTCCAGCCAGGGCTTCTCTTAAGAGGGATATGCTTTGGGAAGTCTCACGAGAACGCCTATCACGAGATGTGCCAATTGTGTAGCGAAGGATATGTCCCGACAGACCAAAGACTGCAGAGCTTACAAGGGCACACAGTGCAACAAAATGTTCTCAACACATTGCAAATACAAAAGGCTTGAATCAGGGGACCCACAGAGGTGGCCATCCAACTTTTTAACCAGGCCGAGGTGGGGAGATTGCCTTGTATCTCAGGCACTTCAGGTGATGGCCCTTCTCTTGCGCAAGCATTTCTCTAAAAGATCAGACATGGCGGGCCTTGATAATAGCAAGAACCAACAGCTTTGCAAGCAGAAGCTCCCACAGCTCCAACTTCTCTCCTCCATAGAACCGCTGAACAAGCTCCATGTAATCTCTGCCATACCCCCAAGCAAGAAACTTCTGCTGCCTGATGTGGTCACCGAGCCGACAACGGTCCTGGACAGCTGCGGCTACTTCAGTTGGGCTGTGAGAAAGCCTTGGCTAGGGTTTTCTAAAGACCAGGACTACGCTTCCAACCAATGAAACAATACACCCCTAATGCAGGACCTGACTCAATGGTTGGAAGGACAACTCTTCTGCGGCTATTCTGCAAGCATATGCGAACCACTGCAAAAAGAAACAGTACCAATTACAGGCAATTTGTAGGACTTCAATTTCAAGATGCAGGAAACCGGCACGCGGGCTTGGGACTTTCAATTCAAAGGGAGGGCCTTCGGGACGCTACAGATTTTTCTGGACTTTAAAAAGATGATGGTGACCCCTTTTCGGATTGTCTGCTGCAAACATCACATGCAATAACAGGCTTAGGGCTTAAGGCTCAGGGTGTAAGGGGTTAAAGGGTTAAAGTAGTGCCAGGCTATGTTGCCGATGCTCTCTTGACACTGCATTGAGCCATTGGAGGCTCCCAATCTTCCGTTATCACTGCTGCTTCTTACGATGTGTTACTAGTGAGATTCCTACTAGAATGTCGACCAGTAGTACTACTACTATTAGTACTACTTCTATCGTCACCCAATTTACCATCGTCTCCCATGAATCCAGGGAATTCAGCGCTGAAAACACGGGTTGCTTTTAAGAAACTTAAATTTAGTTACTATAAAAAGGAAACCTTATTATTTGCGATATGCCGATACTATGATACCATAAACTACAAACCCTAAACCCTGTATGGTAACTTAAGTTAAGCTCCTTGACAAGGGCCGAGCGGCTCCTAGGGTAGATCCGAGGAGGGCCCCCATACCAAAAGAGAAGGTGAGCACTGCTATAGCAAGCATGACCGTACTTCTGCTAACTATAGTAGTTAGTAATAATAATGATCATGTTAGCCTGTGGGCGCCTGGCACGCTGTTCTTCGCCTTTTTGTTGCCACCGTGCAGTTGTTTGCCATGGTGACTTGCTTGAGAACATGGATGAACATTGGAACGCCTAGGTTTTTGGGTAGGTTCTTGATGGGATGTCCCAAGCATTATCTCCTACAACAAAAGCGACGGGGGCCAGGTACCTCAATGTGCACAAGAGGAATCTACTACAATATATGAATATCCAAGGCTAGTTGATGCCACAAACTTTTTGCGGATGATTGCTGAGCGGGGGGGGAGATTCCAAAATATCGCCACAGATGCAAACATATACGGTGCAGGTGAAATCTGATGGGATGTGCGGCCTGTCTGTTTGGCATTTACAAAAGCGGTGGGCCGGAGGGGGTCCTGCACCTTCATTTGCATGCAACCCCCTTTTGCAAATCACGAAGGAAGATAGGAACCTGTAGGGTCTTGGCGGGCTTTCATGGGTCCCACAAGCAGATGTGTGTTCGCTGCTTGCAACTGCCACTTACAACAGCTGGAGGTTGAAGCAGCCCCCAGTTGGCCAAACAGGGAGGATGTGCGTACTGATAGGGTTTTCTGGGGAAGTGTCGAGGGGATTGGCTCTGCTATGCTACCTTTGTGTTGTCTTCAATTAAAGTGTGGTCGAGGCGCAGGCGCAGGCCCAACGAATTATGACTCAAGATGGGAACATGTGGGCTTTTGGCGGCTCGCTTTATGGGCCTGACTTTGCATACACTCCCGCCATGCACTACAATGAGGCTGACTCCTTGTCAAAAAGAAAGTGAAGTCGAGAATATCTTTTTCAAACCCACCCGCGAGAAAGAATGCTCACAATCGTGGGGAGACATCCCTTGAGACCTGACCCCAATCCCTAACCTTACCCCTAAACTCTTAGCCCCCAATCCTATAACAACCATACCCCCCAAATCCAAAGCCTTAACCCCCGATCCCTTGACTCCAAAGACCACACGATAAAATTAAACCCCGAACCCCAAACTCCACACCTAAACCCCAGAGCTCTTATGCTTGCTGAAGTTTCGAGTGGATCTGCGGGAGTGGGGGGTGATTCAAATGCCCGCTTTTACGGTTAGACTTCCCGCTTTTGCCCTTGAAATCGTCCACTTTGACGCTTAGACTTCTCCACCTTGACTCTTCTAATGATACCACTTTTTACGGATGTATTCTCAGCCTTGATACCACTGATTCTGCGCTTTACGGCTAGGCTTCTCGGTCTTTACCCGTAACATTTTACGCTTTTACGGCCAGACGTATCTACCTTCACCCTTCAAATGTTCCACTTTCGCCCTTAGACTTTTCCGCCTGTACCCTTTATCTTTCCACTTCCACGGCTAGACTTATCAGCTTGTACCCTTCAACTTCTCCACTTTTACGATTAGACTTCTCCACCTTTACCTTCCAATCATCCCACTTCTACGGATATACCTCTCAGCTTTAGTGCAATTATTCTGCACTTTACGGTTTGACTTCTGGGTCTTTACCCTTTACATGTTCCACTTTTACGATTAGACTTCTCCGCCTTTACCCTTCAAATACCCTTTAGGAAGAAAACAAAACCGAGGGTTTGGCAACAAAAAATGAAACAAAAAAATGTTCAAACACCCTTCAGCCAAAGCAACAGAGGGGTCCAAGCACAAAAACAATCTTCAGATACCCTTCAACAAGAAAAATACACAGAAGGGATCCGGACAGAAGCGTAGACGGTATGATACAGCATATCAAATAGCAGTTTAATGTTGTGGGACCTTTTGGACGGGTGGGTATTTTTCTGTTAACTTGGACAGCCGTTCATTGAACAAATGCTTGGGCTTGAGATGCTGAACTCCCACCCTAAACTCTAAGTCTAAATCCAAACCCTCACCCCCAAAACCTAATCCCCAAATCATGCAGTAGGCTACAGTTTCTTTCCATTCCTAAACCTCTGGTGCATCAACCCAACAGTAAGCATTTGCCCTCAAGCAGGGTCCTGCAAGTTGGAGACCCGCACCCCAATGTTCTCGAGGCCGAAGCCAGCATTGCAAGGGTCACATTGCTACCCTTCACGTCAATGTACAAAAGAATCCTCCAATAACAACTGCAGTAGCACATCCTCCAAAAGACGTTGGATGTAGACGCCAAGCCCTTATCTGCGTACCCGATACGCAAAAGCCAAACAGATCACAAGTTCGACGCCCCCTCAAACGCTGATCCAAGCTTTTGGTTCCATATCTACCCAAAAAGAAAGCATCTTTTTCTAGGCCCGGGCTCTGGGCCCTTAGCAAATGGGCACTGGATAACAGAAGCTATTGTTCAGAGAATCTGCACCCACTTGCCGTCAGCATTTCTAGTTGCTCGGGATTAGAGACAATGCACTCTGGCAAGCGTACAACAGAAGGACAGCATGACCAAAGGTTCTTATCTGGGCTCCTGGGCGCCCTCACTTTGAACCTGCACATGTGCATGCAGCAAAGCAGCTGTGCTTTCGCACTCTTCTAGGAAGTCATGCGAAGCGAGGCTTCCACTGGATCTCTCTTTTCTCCATGGACTGCAAGCAGTGGGCGGACCCACAAGAGACAGCTGGCTTAATCATAACTTTCAATTCTGACGTCTTAGGCGCCATCGCTAAACTTCAAGCAAGACCCGTGCTGCACTTGTCTGCAACACCTACCCCTGCTTACTGGAAACAAGACCCCATTCTCGCTGTTGGAGAGACTCGTGCCTCCTTAGCGCATTCGAGGCGCTAAACTAATTCTCCAAATCTGTACATGGCTAGTGAAACTCCTCAAAGCTTGTGGTTCATTGATCTTTTTGCTGCTCATCGAAGAGGCACTGCATTAACAAATTGATGCACTCGTTCCAGTCCTGCCCGACACATTTCACGTTTAGATCCAAATCAGGGCCTCTTTCATGGCATATAGTAGGAATATAATAGTAACATACCTACCCGGGGCCTTATATTCTATCACATTCCTACTATATTCTTTGGGTTCCCTGTTTGGGGTAAAATTTGCAGCTTCTGCTCTGTGGGCTCCTCTGGACAATGGCGCTGAAGCTCCATGCTCCAACCTATGTCGGGACAGCACAGCGACGGTCCAAACACAGTGAGTTTCGCATGAGATAGAAAACCGGGCGGAGGTGTTTATTTTTTTCCTAACGTTGGCTCCGGCTGTCTTTTTTCCTAACGTTGG